>JBAGKK010217661.1:0-21972 GCA_037177015.1 Euceroptres primus | reverse complement strand
TAATTATGTTAAATAATTCTTCTTTTTATATAAATAATATATAAAAAGTAATATTCCCATGAAAAAAACTTCTCCGATCCTGGGTATACATTCCCGGGAATTTCTAGGGAATCTCCTGGGAAATTCCTAGAAGTTTTTCTAGAAATTAGAACCACAGGAATTTCCTGGAAAATCCTTTGGAAGCCATAGTAGAATCTTCGAATAGACTTAGAACTTAGAATAACTTAGAGAAGTTATAACTTAGAGAAGTTATAACTTAGAGAAGAATAACTTAGAAAAAAGTCATAAATTTATAAAGAACCTTGATGGGATTTCTAAAGACTTCATGGGATTTGAGGGATTTAATAGAACTTTGCAGGATTTTAGAGAATTTTAAAGATTACATTGACAGGATTTCACGGAACTTAAAGCGGGATTTCGTGAAATTTGATGTATCTAAAGGGATTTCATGGGTTTGTCAGGATATCAGGTAATTTGAAGATTTCCATTCATCCGATTTCTGGAGATTTCATGGGACTTGAGGTATTTCATGGGTCTTCAAACGGGATTTCGTGGAATTTAATTTGTCTAAAAGAATTTCATGGGAATTCACAGAATTTCAAAGAATTTTAAGGACTCATTGGATTTTTGAGGTCGTTACGATATTACGTGGAGTTCCATTAAAATACATTGGATTTCTAAGGTCGTTACGATATCACGTGGAGTTCCATTAAAATTCATTGGATTTCTAAGGTCGTTACGATATCACGTGGAGTTCCATGGGAATTGAGGAATTTCATATTATTTTGTGGAATTTTATGGTAAATTCATATGGAAAACACATCACATTAAAAAAAAGGATCACAAAAGTCTTTCAAAATAATTCATGATACTTTTACTCGAGCGTTCAAGGGATTTCAAGTATTGCAAGTAGTTTATCCTGGAAATTTCACAGGATTACGAAATATTTTAGAGGACCTCATAGGATTTTATGGAAGACTGTATATTTGATTTCAAGAGTGAGTACAAGAGATGTTGAGGGATTTCATGGAATTTCAGAAAAGTTGAAGAATTTCATATCGGATTTCATACAGAATTTCAAGGATTTTACAGGAATTTCTTACAAGAATTTACAGGAATTTCTTACAAGAATTTACAGGAATTTCTAGCAATTTCAAGGATTACAAGGGATTTTATACGATTTTTTGATAGATATCTCTGAATTTCAGAGGATCAAAAAAGACTGTGGATTTCACGTAATTTCATGAGATATTATGAAATTCAAATGTACAATAAAAATGTATAGCAGATTTCAAGTTTAAAAATCGCTTAAAATCCTTTACTATCCCTTACTACCCAATTTCCACGTAATCTTTTGCAATCCTGTGGAATAATTTGAATTCCCATGAAATATTTGTTACAATATAACGTGCAATGCTTCTGAAATGTCACTGAAATGTCACTGAAATGTTACTGAAATGTTACACAAACTGAAATTCCATACTTTTGTCTAAATGTTATACAATTCCTTCAAATAATTCTAAGACTCATTTTCCTTCCCGTTAGCAAATTTGGATATTATTATGTAATAAAAAATAAATAAAACCTTTCTTTCCCAATTTCCCTCTTTTTCAAACTCTTCTACAAAGGCCTTAAAATACAGAATTTTAAGAGTGCTGAGAAAGGAAGAAGTCGTTCAGTTCTTGATTTTTCTAGCGCAGGCGATGCCGTTTTTACGAGGACGATTTACATAGAATGGCGAAGTTGCATAGGCAGACGGCATTAGGGCGAACATAATCTAGCAGAGGGCTTCGAGGTTTAGCGAGGTCGTAATATGGAGTAGACGCGAAGTAGACGTTGAAAACATCCATCACATGGCCAGACCTTATCTTCAGCCGTTGATCTCAGCTTCATAATTACACTCAAGCTATAGCCTATAGCATATAGCATTCTCCACCCTCTCTACATTTTACATCTTTCTCTTTCTCTCCCACTAGCATTTTCACTTTATCCCATTTTCTGTCTTGTTTCCTCTACACGTTCGACGGACGAATAGTAAAGAACAACCCTTCGTTCGTTCACTACGATTAAACGAAAAAATCTAATCTATGTGCATGCACAACACCAATTTCCTACCCTTAACGCTGGCGCAGTAACAACCAGATATCATCGTATCGATTTTTGTTAAACAGTGTAATTTAGCAATTAATTTTCTTTGAATTTCTTTTTCTATTAGATTTAAAGTTCGTTTTTTAATTACCAATGTTTTTAAATGTGAAAATAATATTTTCCTCTCTCATTTTATCAGCAGTCTTCGGAAAAACGCAAAGTGGTTCCGAAATTGGATTTTTGTGGAGAAAACAGTCTGTAGGTCACAATCTTCATCCGATTTAAACGTTTGTTTTTTTTTAACTAAAGTATTAATAAACAAATAATAATAAATTACCCAGTGATCTCTCGATGCCGATTTTTGATTTCTTGTTTTTGCAAAATTCTATGTAAGCAAAAAAAGTAGAAAAAATATTGTTTCCAGAAAAATCATTATTTTTACCGTGAAAAAATGATTTGTGTAAACTGAATACTAAGTGAAATCAATGCATTTGCAGTTAAAGTACGTAAATAATCGATTTGATGAGTAAGTTAATTGTTATAAACAAATTTTGCAAAAAATTACTCTAATGTGCCATTTTAGCACGGGAAAAATTTTTCTTCACTATAATTGCTGAAATTTATTATTAAAGTGTCCTCTAGGAACAAAACATTGACAAAAATTGAAAATTGGTATTATTATAATCAAATTTTATAAACATATACTTTGTCATATCTTTATATTTTATAAACATATACTTTGAATTTGTCATTTTCAAATAGCAGAAAAGTATTTTCTCGCTCAAAATTACTAAGATTAGTTGTGAAAGTGTCAGCTAGTAACAAAACATTTTCGCAAATAAAGAATTGTTATTGTTAAAAACAAATTTTTTAAACAAAAAGTCAAAACTGATATACAATGATGAATGTTGTTGGATGGAAGTCAGTTGTGCACAAGTTCTATTCTTTAGATAAAAAAAAATGATTCCGCAGAAAAGATAAATTTTCTATGCATATAAATGTCAAGAAAGTGAATTTGTTTATGAAAATTGTTTATAACAATGACCAATAATGTTTTATAGAACTCTAATGTGTACCATTCTTGTTCTTCACATGAAAATAAATGATTCCGCAGAAACGTCAAATTTACTATGCATATAAATGCCAAAAAAGTGAATTTGTTTATA
Organism: Euceroptres primus; assembly: GCA_037177015.1. Lineage (NCBI taxonomy): Eukaryota > Metazoa > Arthropoda > Insecta > Hymenoptera > Figitidae > Euceroptres > Euceroptres primus. The sequence continues at coordinate 18,718 of JBAGKK010217661.1, read as the reverse complement.
AAAATTGTTTATAACAATGACAAATCTTGTTTCATGGAACTCTAGTGTGTACCATTCTTATTCTTCACATAAAAATGAATGATTATTTTCGATGCATAGATATGCCCAATAAGTGAAGTTGTTTATAAAAATTTTTTATAACAATGACAAATGTTGTTTCATAGAACTCTTATGTGTACCATTCTTGTTCTTCACATGAAAATAAATGATTCCGCAGAAAAGAAAAATTTTCTGCGCATATAAACGATCAAAAAGTGAATTTGTTTATAAAAATTGTTTCTAACAATGACAAATGTTTTTTCAAGGAACTCCAATGTGTACCATTCTTATTCTTTACATGAAAATTAATGATTCTACAGAAAAGAAAAATTTTCGATGCATAGAAATGCCAAATAAAAAAATTTGTTTATAACAATGACAAATCTTGTTTCATGGAACTCTAATGTATACCATTCTTCTTCTTCACATGAAAATGAATGATTTCACAGAAAAGAAAAATTTTCGATGCATAGATGTGCCAAATAAGTGAATTTGTTTATAAAAATTTTTTAAACTATAAACCATTATTGTTGTTTGGTACTTGTTCGCAATTAAAAATTGATTCTTTACATTTTTATAACAAAATATATGTAAGTAATACATTTGAATTCCGAAAGTGCAGCAGTTAACAGTTATATAGATTAATTTGTTTATAACAATTAACAAAATGCCGGATATTTATGTACAAGTTACATTTTTATTCAACAAAAGTTAATTTACTAATTCTATACCTTTTTGCAGAAATATCAATGAATGGGGCTAAGTAAATATCGCAAATATAACCAATTGCAATTTTTAAGTTAAATAAAAAATTATTAAATAACAAATTCAAAAAACGTGCACCTCTACGTTAAAGTGCGATCCTTCATGAGTATTTAAAAAAAAAAGTTCTGATCCGTTGAGAACTGAGGAGTCGACTGATTTTTGTCCCATAAAAGTGCTTTTTTCCCCACTGTGCATCGTATCGATTTTTATTAAACAGTGTAATTTAGCAATTAATTTCCTTTGAATTTTGCATTACTTGCGCAGTTAGTTTGCACATTTAGCTTTTGAATTATCAATGCTTCTAATCGTAAAAATAATATTTTCCTCTCCCATTTTATCAAGAGGCGATCTTCGGACAAACGAGGTAAAGAATCAAAGAATCAAAGAATTAGTAAGGGCCCTACTTAAATTATGTAAGAAACAAAAGTATAAATATGAGAGAGATAAAAATTTATCTACTGAAAGATTACGAGAGATAGAAATATGAAATTTATTCTTTTGTTATGAATTTGTGTATAATTAATATAAGAGTTTTAAAGTAAAAGTAAATGTGCCAAAAAAAAAGTTTCTAGAACAGTAAAGAAAACATTTTTATAAAAGAAATATCTTTAACAATTCTCAAGGAACTCACTTCATCTCCTAAAATTGCAGTTCAAAAAAGTCGATAATTTTCGAACGAAACCTGGAAAAAGGGATTTCAAAGATTTTCAAATTCTCTCAATGGATTACAAACAATTTTATCCAGTTTTATCCAATTTTATCCAATTTTATACAGCAAATAAAAATTCCTTTTTCAAACCCTACAAAGCTTTGAAATTTTATTTATTTTTTTTCTTATTCAATCAAAAATTTCCACCTTTCTTTCAAAAAATGCAAAAAATCTTTAAACGTTGCTCAACTATTTTGTGTTTCCTCTTTTTAGGTGTAGATTTTCCATAGCGTGAGCGGCAGCCATCACCATGAAGGGCGGGGGCTGAACATCCTGGTAACAGTTGTGTTAGGGGGTGAAGTGAGGGAGGGGGGTGAGGGGGGAAGGGAAAGTGGAAAGGGGCAAAGAGAGAGGCAGCGAGGTGCAATTTTTGTATTTGCAAGAATATTTATAGCGAAAGGGTGAATTACCATAAACAACGCGCGGAAGAAACTCAAAGATTACAGTATTTAAAGCTCGAGGGTGGGGGAATAATTACCGCGAACCTGCTACCAGAACCGTCGAACTGGGGAACAGAAGGGGCGTGTTAAACGTCATGGAGTGGCAGCCACCGTGCCAGCTCGGAATCCTGGAAAAAAATTATCTACATCATCGCCTTCTTGAAAGAATCTAAATTTGACCGTCTTCCATTTTTTATAGATGGGAAAAGAAATTGCCAAATGCAACTTTGAGACACCAAAATGCAAAGGATATAAAAAGAACATAGAAGAGAGTTTTTACTAAAAGAGAAAGAGAAATTTTTACTAAATTAATTACATGCAAAATTGTATGAAATTTTTTCGAAAAAGGTCGGATATACGTTTTTTTGAGCAAAATGGGGAAGTTCTCCGAGAATATTGGAAAATTTTCAGAATGTATTGGTTAGTTTCCGAAAAGCTAGAAAATATTTTGTAAAGCTTTGGAGATTGTGTAAATAAATATCCAACTACAATTCGGAATTATTATTTAAATCATGTTCGGAATTATTTCCGAGTGCATTAGGAAAAATTTCAAAATGTTCGGGTTATAAGCTGGAAAACTTTTTTCGGAAAACTTTCCGAAAAATTTTTTACAGTGGACAGTGGACCAGGAATAGATTTTTGCGGATAAATTCATACACAGGTTACATTTTTTAACAGATTTAAAATTTTTGAAAAGAAGTACTTTGCATTTAATTCCTGATAAACGTGAAAGAAGCGATTTTTCATTTTTTTAAGAAACAAATTACTGTTAGAAATTAGAAGAAAATAGGAAATGGAAATAGAAGAAAATAGAAATAGAAGAATATAGAAAATAGAAATAGAAGTAAATAGAAAATAGAAATAGAAGTAAATAGAAAATAGAAATAGACGAAAATAGAAAATAGAAATAGAAAAAAAATAGAAAATAGAAAATAGAAAATAAAAAATAGAAAATAGAAGAAAATAGGAAATTCCATACTATTATTTTTTTTTATTAAAGAGTAAACAATGAGAACGTATTCTAAATCAGTAAAAATGCAAACATAAGTACTCAACGAATATAAATAATTGGTTTGGATGACGGAAATATTGTTATAAAAAATTGTATAAACAAATACATAGTTTATACTTTTCACCAACACTAGATTTTTTATTTTCATTAAAATCAAAAGGGAATCAATAGGCAGAATTCTGTACTCAAAAAATTTGAAAAAACTGAACATTTATAATTTTTATAAACAAATCGTCAAAGTTTGCACTTTTCGGTCGAAAATTTTTTTCAATCACACGGTACTATTAAAGACTAAGGGATAAAACATTTTTATTAATTTTTCCTCTTAATTGTTAATTCACAGTTAACAATATAATGTATATTGTATAATTGCTTCTAACAAAATACATTAACAAATTATTCAAATATGCATTTTTCATTAAAAAAATTTGTTTTTAATCACCCAGTACTATGAAGTACTGCGAGATAAGATAAAAAAGCTAAAATTTATAATTATTACATTATTATAAATTTTAGCTTTTAATTATTAACTTCTATTGTTATTAACAAAATACATAATCAAATCGTCAAAACTTGCATTCTTCGATCCAAAAATTATTTGTTTCAATGACACAGTATTATCAAGAACTATGGAATCCTCATTGCTATAAACTTTTGCTTTAACTTAACTGTAATTGTTATTAACAAAATATATTAAAATAGCCCAATATTTGCAAATTTTGTGACAAAAAAATGATTTTTTACGAAACACTCACTGTGAATCACTAAAGGGTTTTCTCAAGGGTCTTAGATATTTACAGAAATTTCTTGTAAATTTTTATTTTTAATTATTATAAACAATAATATAAATGTTTTATTTTCTTCGCAAACAAAATCAACGAGTAATCTCTACTAATTATTTCAGAATATTTTTTAAAAATGAAAGTTTATTTCTTAATTATTACTTTCAATAATTATTAATAATTTTATAAATAATATCTAAGAATTTTGTGTTAAAAAGCATCATTGTTTGACAGAAACTTATTTTTTTCAACTTTAGGATAATGTGTACTTATGAAAATTTAATTTATGGTGGAAAATTATGGTTTTTATTAATTTCATTCCTTCTTTCTATTTGTTTTATATGTATTTTTTGTTTTTATTTATTCTTCTTTTATTATATACCAAAAGAATATCAGATTTTTCTTTTAATTTCGTTTTAATAAAACTGAAGTTTTAGGATGCAAAATTTTTGCAGTCTTCTTCCTCAGATCACTTTTTTCAAGGTGTATCGTAAGTGGATTAGAACAAGCCCATAAATAGTGGGCGACAATGGAAATTTTGACAATTTGATTAAGTATTTTGTTAATAACAATTATAAAGTTTATAATTATATAATAATTATTTATAATTATAATTTATAATTACAATATACAATTATAATATATAATTTATTTATTTATTCTTATTATTATAGTATTTCTGTAATATTATTTATTATTAGTATATTATTATTTATAATTATATTTTGTAATTATAATATATAATTTATTTATAATAATAATTATATTATTATTATTATTACTATTATTATTAGTTTAGTTATTATTATTATAGTAATTAGTAATGTAGTATCACTCAGTATTTAACAGTACTGTGTGATTAAAAACAAATTGTTTGATTGAAAAATACATATTTGGACAATTTGTTACTGTATTTTGTTAAAAACAATTACAGTTAACAATAAGAGGTAAAATTGATAAAAATATAGTATCCCTTAGTCCTTAATAGTACCGTGTGATTGGAAAAAAATTTTTTGGACCGAAAAATGCAAATTTCGACGATTTGCTTACGTATTTTGTTTATAAAAATTATAAATGAAAAATTTTTTCAAATTTTTTCGAGTATAAAATTCTGCCTATTGATTCCCTTTTGATTTGTATGAAAATAAAAAATGTAGTGCTGATGAAAAGTAAAAATCACGTATTTGTTTATACAATTTTCTATAACAATATTATCGTCATCTAAATCAATTATTTACATTCGAGGAGCACGCATTTTCACTGATTTAGAATACATTTTCATTGTTTGCTCTTCAATAAAAGATAATACTTTGTAATTTTTTATTTTCTCACTTTATTTGTTAATACAGCAATTTGTTTCTTGAAAAATCGCTTCTTTTATGTTTGTTGGGAATTTAATTCAGAGTATTTCTAAAAAACAAAAATTCAAATCGGTTAAAAAATGTAACCTGTGAATAAATTTGTCCGCAAAAATCAATTCCTGGACCCAGAAGTACCCTTAGGACAAATCGATTTAAAAATACAAAATAAAGTATAGAATTCTTTTTCTGGTTACAAATATTACGTTTGACGCTAATAAAACTTGTGAAAAGTTGAAACGTGCATAGAATTGATGATTTTTTGTAATTTATAAAAATATATTTTTTAATTGCGAAAAATTAATTTAATTAGAAATTAATTAATTAAATTGAAAAATGTTGGTCTATGATATTTTAATGTTTTCTCATTTCTAAACTTGTAAATCTCATGAATTCGAGATTTATCATATAGGTAAACTATTTATACAGCTTTTTTTTTTAATTCCACACTCAATTGCTTATAGTATTATTGATTATGCATTGGCTATAAGATATATCTTGTCCGGAAATTTATAGCTTATGAGTTTACCACTTAAGGTAATTCAGTAGTTCAATAAAATTTTCAAAGTTTTTTCATGTAAAAAAAAGACTAAAAAAATTATTCTTATAAATTTATAAATGTTTAATTTTTAATTCTTTTCCTTTGTTTTTGCAGGATAGAAACTCGGAGAGTATTGGAAGCTAAAATTGCAAATGCATATATGAGAATATAAATATAAAGATGAGAATGTATTTAGCAATTAAGTACTCTTCGTACTTTGCTTTCAATTAATAACAAAAGCAATCAAATATATGCTACTAGTGTGTAATAAATTTTTCCCAATTTTATTACATTATCAACGGATAAAAGATCAGAGTCCCTGATTTTTTTAGAGTTTCAAAATGCACATCTACTTAATTTGAAACTCGTTCTAAAAAATTCTAAAAATCTGTTCTAATTTTTTTATCACATGCCTGTAATATTATACTTTAGAGTGTTAATGTAAAACAATTTTTTTGTAATTATTAAACAAATTTTTGTAATTATTCATTTTTTTCTTAAATTTTCAACTTTATGGCAATCGACATTACAATTTGTTTACATTATTTACAATTTCGATCTCTCCCAAATTTAACATTTTCCAAATATAATATACCCTTTTTTAATATTATTTATATTGATAAAAAATATTGCTTAATTTATCGAAATTGAGTAGAGACCAATTTCGGATTCATTTTCAATTCTAATTAATGAATTTTATCAGGTTTTATCATCATCATTCTATCATTTTTTTATTTTATGGTTGATTATTATGAACCTCTTTAAATTTCCAAGTTCATTGTGTTTTTTTTAATGGCAAGACGTAAAGAGTGTTTAATGCCCTTTTATAAAAGGAAACTAAGCGGTTGTAAGAAATAAAAAAAATCTCAACATACGTCTGGATTTGCTTCCTAGAGGTTCGCAAAGGTCGTGGAAATTGCACACCTAATGAGCGGTAGCCGTAAAAAGATATTAATTCGTTTTACGTACATCATGCCACTTGTTCTCCAGTCACGCAGTTCCATCTCTTTCATTTCATTTTCCATTAGCAGTGGCTCAAAATCAAGTAAAGTGATAAATTTCAAGTGTCTTAGTCTTTTAGAAATCAGAAATTTCATAGTTTTTCGAGACTTGGTTGGAAAATAAGTTAAAAATATTTAACCACATTTTTCTCTTATGAATCTACATAATTATAATTATGAACTTTTGAATTATATATATTTTCCGTTTTGTTTTTGATTAAAAAATTAATTCTTTCATGAAATTTTAAAAGGTGGTTTGGATTTTGAGAAGCAGGCTCTGCTTATTTTTGTTTGTCTCTATCTCTCTCACAGGATTTTGGGCCTCTTAATTCCATTCCTATAGCGACTTGATGATGATGAACTTCCTGCAGTTTCCTGAGCTCCTCCCCTCCGTTAAAGCTCGCTCGTAAAGTCGAATTTAATCTGGTCTGTCGTACAAAAACAAAGTACATAAATTTTCTGGGTTAAGGCATTCATGGTGCCAAGAAGGAATCAGGAATCCCTGGAATCTTGCTTTTTTGTCGCCGATGGGAAATTAAAAAGAGACAAAAATTCGGCGATAAGACAATTACCAGCGAAAAAAAATTCAATATTTTTTGTTTCACTAAGACTTGAGTTTTTGAAAATTGGAATGGAATGGAAAATTGAAAATTGGAATGAAATTTTTAGAATAATGAAAGACTGAATATTTACTTTATTGCAAATTAAAAACCTTCCAATTTTAAAGAAAATTAAAAATATTCCGAGAGATTATAAATAATAAAAATAGTTTTACGTCGAGTATAAATAATTGACCAAGATATATTTTTACTGGTTATCTTATCAGAACATAATTAAATTTTGTGATTAAATTATACTGTCTGATTATTATACTAAATTATACAGTCTGATTAAATTCTTATACTTTCGTGACAGTAAAGTTTAAGATAAATTAAAAATATTTCATGAAACTTTAATTGAAAAAGTAGCTTAGAATCAATTTTCACGTAATTTAAAATTCTGAGGGTTCCGAGCTTCCTTATTGGCTGCTGAAAAAAATTTTAATTAGCCGATTATCGATGAAAGAGACGATGTTCCCGCCTTTTCTGAATATAATATGTATGACCGTGACATCTCGTGACAAGGGGCGAAACACATTATTAATTATTTATTGCAATTATCCGTTATGAGTGTCAGACGATTTTTCACAGACTTAATCATTAATATATGGATTTTAACGCAGAAAGATAATTAACGGAAATTTAATGTGCATATTGCAGCACTCAGGGTTGGGAACTAAAAGACAGGTGCAAACGCTCTGGGCTTACAGAATTTGCATCCAATGATTTCGATTAAATTGTCCCATTCTTCAGAATTTCATTATTTAAATTACAATCTAATTTCCTTTGTTTGTTACTAACCGAAATTAAAATTAAATTTGTAAACATCGATATTTATTCATATATTTTTATTATTAGATTATTTATATAACATTCACTTTTTAGCATACTTTTTAATAAATCATAACTTCAATAGGGAAATAAATTACTAAGTCAATACAAAATTGGCGTTCTGAGTTCATTTGATAAAAATGGTTTATGAGATTTAATAAGGACAGATCAGTTTTCTTTTTTTTCTTTTCTTATAAAAATAAAATTAAAGTCTTCCAAGGAAAACGACTTATATTTTTAAAGCTGAATTTCATATAAGATAATAATCAATTTTGTCAAAAAAAGCATCTGATAAAAATGTTTCTTTAACGAAACGAAAAACTTTCAATTAAAATAGTTTCTGAATATTCTGAAAATGCATAAATGAACAATTTCAAATTTAGAATTTAGGAACATTTAATTTAATTATATGTTATTATATGTTATATTCTGTAATTATTTTAATAAACTTTATAACTGCAAATACATACAATATTTTAAAATTCAGATGAAAAAATCGTTTCAACTTTTATTCATTATTTTTAATTATATGTTTCAACTTTTATTCATTATTTTTAATTATATGTAATTTTTTTTTAATTTGTTGGTGCTTGCATGGACTTTAGGGTTCAATAATTAAAAAAAGGTGTGTTTTTTTAACCAAACATTTTGACTCGTACGGGAGTCCTCTTGAGTGATTTATTTTTAAAAACGGAAATTACATTTGAAACAGACGCTGATTGTTTAAAATTAAGAAGTGTAAGAAATATAAAAAATTTTAAGCTATTTTTGAAACATTATTTATATAATAAATTGAAGAAATTGATGCCAATAAACATTGTAGAAATGTATAGAATTTAAAAATTATCTCTAAGAGAACTTCTTAAAGATTTTTTATAAAGTTTATAAATGTAAAAGAAAAAATTTTTTGACACGGTGTGAGTAAAATGCGTTTTTGCACACCCATATTAGTGCGTAAAATGGCTTATTACTGACCCACTAATATAGGTCTGTTAAAAACGCATTTTACGTACATGTTTCATAATATACTATTTAATATATAATTGTTGAATTTTTAATTATGTCCTAGCCATTCAAATAGAAACATTTTCTTGCATAAATTAATTCATAAATTAAAATGAATATTTTAGAAATGCTAAATTGATGATTTATGAGAAAATAAAAAAATAAAATAAAATGTATGAAATAGAGAGCAATTTTCCCGTGTGCCAGCAAAATCGATTCGATAAAGTTTACTGAAAACGCCGAGAACGACAGCAGACTTGATTTACGAGCTTGCAAATTATCCACGATATTTTACACGATCACATCAATGACTACAAAAACACAGTCGGAGTTATTTATTCATTTTTATTTTTTAATGACCCATCTTTTTTATCTCGTTTGAAAAAACTACTTATACTGATAAATACTGATTTAGCACATTTTTTTCATCGTCATTCAATTAAATCATTTTTGCAAATGTTATTCTAATCCAGAAAATTAATTACCCATAAACTGAAATAAAATGACAATAAATCTCCACTTTACAAACAAGGAAGTTTTTTCAAACATAAAAATTATAATTATATAATTGTATTGTTTTAAATACTAAAAAATTGTAAGTTTTCTTGTCCAAATAATAGTATTGATTAATATTTGTGGCCGAAATAAATTTAACAGCATTTTTTCGTTTTTTTCAAAATATTAAAAATATTCGATGAAATCCAGTTTCGCAACCGAAAATGTAATAAATGTAATATCGCACAAGCGCGCACAGTGGAGTGAACTAAAAAAATGAAGTTCAAAATGACATTTAGAACCCAATTATGCACCGATTATATTTTATATATATATATATATTATATATGGCGTTTTTAGGCGAAAAGAAATCGTTTCTTTTTCTAACCTTATTGAAATTATAATACCAATGATGTTTTCTAGAAAAATTTTGCTATGCATCACTAATAGTTTATTTTATAAACAAATAATATAAACAAATGTGCATTGCAGACACTTATAGGCAAGGAGAAATTGTTTATTATTTTATTATTTTTTAAATTATATTTCCAATGATGCGTTTTGATGAAATTTTGTTATTTATCACTATTTTGTTATTCATCACTATTTTTTCATGTTGTTAACAAATATTGTGTTCAAATGCACATTTCAAGCGTTTTCAGGCAAAAAGAAATCGCGCTTTCTTTTAGTGTTGTTGAAATTTTATTTTTAATGACATTTCCAGAAAACATTTTTTTTACGATTCGTTCATTTTATAAACAAGAATTCATGTAAAAAACATTTCCAACATAATTTCAGTAAGACTAAAAGAAAGAAAATTGTCTTTCTGCTTATAAACGTCTACAATGTGTATTTCTTTATATAATTTGTTTATAAATTTTACGAATTTCATTTTATCACAAAATTTTGTCAAAGAATATCATTCAGAATGTAATTTTAACAAACCTAGAAGAAAGAACGATTTTTTCGGCCTATAAACGCCTAGAAAGTGCACTTGTTTAGCTAATTTGTTTATAAAATAAACAAATAGATAAACAGATAAACAAATAATTTTATAAATATTTTATAAACTAATTGTTTATAAAATAAACAAATCGTAAGAAGTAACAAAATTTCATCTAGACACATCATTTTCAATATAATTTAAAAAATAATAAAAGGAAAAACGATAAATGTCTATAAATGTCTTTAAATATCTAAAAATGTCTATAAATGTCTATAAATGCCTATAAATGTCTACAATGTACATTTGCTTACATAATTTGTTTATAAAGTAAACGATTAGTGATGCATAGCAAAATTTTTCCAGAAAACATCATTGGCAGTTTAATTTCAACAAGATTAGAAGAAAAATTGATTTTTTTCATTTAAAAACGCCTAAAACGTGCATTTGTTTATATAATTTGTTTATAAAGTAAACAAATATTGATGAATGGCAAAATTTTGTCAGAAAACATCATTGGTCATGTTCAAGACTAGAAGAAAAAACTTTTACTTTACTTTTAAAAATTTTGACTTTACTTTTAAAAACTTTTACATATACTTTCTGCTTATAAATGTCCGCTATGTACATTTGTTTATCCAATTTGTTTATAGAATTAATTATAAACACGCAATCCTAAATTTTAATGGCCACTTATCATCCTAACGATGAAAGCAAACAATTTCAGAGCAGAAACATACTTTGAAGACGAATGACCCCTATTGTCGATTATTTGTTAATAAAATTTTTTTATAACAATTAACTCCACAAGGTATCAACTTTTTCCTTTTTATACCTCTGTCCATTGAATCTAAGCTACGAAAAGTGTAAAAAAATTGTTTCTAGGAGAATGAAATTAAAGAATAAAGAATGAAAAAAGATTTCATAAAGAATGAAATTTAAAAAATCGAAATTTATTTCGCTATTTGTATTAACATAAAACTTCAATAAAAAAAAGAATCAAAAATCTACTCGCACCAATCTCTGAAGAATTCAGTACTGAATTTTTCAACAAAAAAAAATCTAAAATCGGTGCATAATTGCGTTCCAAATGTTATTTTGACCCTCGTTTTTTGATTTCACTCCAGTATGAAGCGTAGCGAATCGTGCCACGATTATGAGCGATTTGCGATCACACAGTCTGAATTATGGGCAGGTAAGTACGTCGGATAAATTATCCGCGGCTTGACTTGGCCCACTTGGACGGAAATGTCCAAACGATCGTTGTATTTACGATGATCGATAATGTACCGGGTGTAAAAGTCGCAGGAAATTCCGATGTCGCAATCTACCAACGAGTCTGTCGAGATCTTGCCGGATGATAATCGGACGCCGTTAATCAAACAGTACCATAAATGTGAAAATCGCTCTCCATCCGTCTGCGAACTTCATTTTTATGATTTTCCTTTTTTGATTGCTGTTAAAAGGATTCAAAACATTGAATAAATCTTTCTCACCACCCAAAAAAACACCAATGCAAAATTAATCAAAATAAAAATTTCCGTCTTTGAATTTCCCGCGCCTAAGCACAAGTAGCGTCATCTGTATTCTGAAAATGTTAGGCGCGAAATTCAAACTTCGAAAAAGCCATATTTAAGGAAATTTGATTTTCTTTTATAATTAAAAAGCTTTTTTGGGATTTTCGAAACTTTTTGGGCTTTCCGGAGTTCATGGAAAGGATCGAGGTCCTTTCTTCGTTTCGCCTACGACGACAACGACGTTCCAAAACTATTCGGGGAAGGCTGCCGACGGAGGTTGGTGGCGAATTTCGAAAGGAGGATTCAGGGGGTGGAAGCGGTCCAGGAATGTAATCACAGGATTCTCGCGCGATCCTTCGGGATGCTGCGAGGTAGCCATCTTGGATTCTTAGCCAGGTCACGCCTTATATATATTGTTCATTAGGTGTTGACACTGACAGCTCCGCTCTTGTGTCAGACTCCAAGTCGCTTTTCTACTGAATTCCGAATCGGTGGCTAAAATGCGAACACCATTATGGTATCATAAATTTTAAATAAATATAGTATCTTATTATATTTCAGTTACAAATAGTGCAGGATATTCTCTCTTTTTTAAATCTTTTGAACAAATCTTCTCTTGAACCACATGAGTAGTTAGGGACTTAGAGCATTTTTTAAAGAAAAAAGAAGGCAGAAGATTTTTTTAAATAGAAGGTTATTAAAAGATTTTTCTGTGTCAAAGCTTCTGGTACTTTTTGATCGACTTAACTTCAAATTGCAGTTTTTTTTCATAATTCACATCTTTGGGGGGCTCTATATTCATACCTTAAATTTTCTAAAACAGATCAGTTGCCACACCCGGGGTTTTTAAAAAAAAAGATGCAAAAAATCACATTTGCGGAGATTGTTGGTTCCCAGTGAATCGGACGGTAAAAAGTGTTCTTAGAAAAAATAAAATACATAAAATTTTGCGTTAGGCAAAAAAATCAATATTCTATCTTTAATTGGTTCCGCGTAACGGTCTTTCAAAAAAACCTCAAATTTTTCCTATTTTTTATTAAAAACTACTGCTTCTCAAAATTGATTCTGTACCTTTAAATCTATTAACTTTATGAAAAAATATTTCACAGATGGATGAATGTAGACTAATTTTAAAAAAGACTTGACCATTTGGCCTATTTGGGGGAGGGGGGAAAGACCTGGGTTCAGTTTCTTCAAAATACGTCGTTCCAATGTAAATTTACGTTAAAAAATCCAGATGATAAAATAATAAATAAAATTCTACGTAAATTAAAAAAAAGAGAATCTTGTAGTACCACCGGTTTCGGATTTGTAATGATTCAAAAATCCAATCTTTTTAAATCTTTTTTCCAAAAACTGAAAAGTCATGTTTTTTGTAAATAATTCGTTTTTCATAAATTCTACAATGAAATCTCAAGGACATAAATTAAAGTAGACCAATTTCTGCGTAAAATAAAAATAGCAATTGCTCTAGCTTTACTAGGTTTTTCAAAAAAAAATTTCGTTCCAAAATACGTCGTTCCAATATGAATTTAGTTAAAGAATCCAGAGGATAAAATAATACAAGAAATTCTGTGTAAATTAAAAAAAAAGAGAATCTTGTAGACTCAAGTTGACCATTTTTGGCCTATTTTTTTGGGGGGGGGGGAAGACATGGGTTCAGTTTTTTTCAAAATACGTCGTTCCAATATGAATTTACGTTAAAAAATCCAGATGATAAAATGATAAATAAAATTCTGCGTAAATTAAAAAAAAAAGAGAATCTTGTAGTACCACCGGTTTCGGATTTGTAATGATTCAAAAAGCCAACTTTTTTTGAATTTCTTTATCAAAAACTAAAAAGTCATGTTTTTTGTAAATAACTCGTTTTCTATAAATTCTACAATTAAATCTCAAGAAGATAAATCAAAGTGGACCAACTTCTGCGTAAAATAAATAATAGCAATTGCTCTAACTTTACTAGGTTTTAAAAGAAAAATTTCTTGTGTTCGGACTTTTGACTAGAAAATTCGAAATTTTGAACTTTTTTCAAGTTTTTTCTATGGGAGGGGATAATTATGTCAAATTTTTTGTACGTGTAGTTTTCTGTAATGAATAATAATATAAAATCCAAAATTGAAAAGAAAAATTTGTCTGCAAGTTAGAATCTTTTGAAATTGTCAAAAAATTATGTTCTTTTGAAAAATTAAAAATGATGTTTTTTGAAAAATTACAAAATGATGTTCTTTTGAAAAAGTAAAAAATGATGTTTTTTGAAAAATTAAAAAATGATGGTTTTTTGAAAAAGTAAAAGAATTTAAAAAAATTAAAGCAAATATTTATTTTAAAAAAGTTAGAAATGTCGACCCGGAAATCTATTCAGTTTGAATCAACGAAACATGCCATATTTTTGATCTCATGAAATAAGAATTTTTTCATATTTTTTCCACGTTTGAAAATCGTCAAATTTTCCAAAATTACCATTTTTAAACCTAAAAAGTATGAAAGAAAATTTTTTATGATGTTTTCCTTGGAAAAATTAGAAAAATTTATTTATTTCGAAAAAGTTGAATATTTCGAGCCGAATATCCCTCTAGTTTGAATTAAAGAAGCGTTCCATATTTTTAATTTCATAAAAAAAATTTTTTTCATTTTTTTACGTTTAAAAATGACAATTTTGAAAAATTTGGACATTTTCAAACGTGAGAAAAATATTTAAAAATCTTTTTTCATGAAATCAAAAATATGGCACGCTTCTTTGTTTCAAACTGAATGGATTTTCGGCTCGACATGTTCAACTTTTTTAAAATAAATATATTTTTCTAATTATTCAAAAAAACCTCATTTTTCGACATTTTAAAAAAAATTCTAACTTGGAGAAAAATTGTTCTTTTCAATTTTGGATTCTATATTATTATTCATAATCGAAAACCATATGCACAACAAAATTCGACATAATTATCCCTCAAATAGGAAAAATTTGAAAAATGTCAAAAATTTCGAATTTTCAAGTCAAAAGTCGAAACAAAAGAAATTTTTTTTTCAAAAACCTAGTGAAGCTAGACAATTGCTTTTTTTTATTTAACACATAAATTGGTCCACTTTAATTTATCTCTTTAAGATCCTCTAGGACAATTATTATTATCAGTGAATGTTACATAAATTGTAAATTATGTTATTATACATTTTTTATATTATTACTAATAATAATAATCGCAAAAATTGAATTGAAATATTGAAAAATACTGTTACTTTTATCTTATGCTGAAAAATATTGCAATTCAATTATTATGATTATTATTATTAAGAATGTAAAAAATTTATAGTAAAATATAATTTACTATTTATGCAACATTCACTGATAATAATAAATGTCCTAGAGGATGAAATGCTGAAAACGTGATTATAAAAAATTTTGTTATAAACAATTATTAAACAATTAATTATTTATTATTAACAAAAGATAGATTATACATTTTCAATCAATTAAAATCACTTGTTTGCCACAAAAGTACTTAAAAATGGCCATTAGGACTATGCTCAAATTGGTCGGATTATGCTGAGAAATATTGCAATTCAATTATTGTGATTATTATTATTAATAATGTAAAAAAATTATAGCAATATAATTTACTATTTATGCAACATCACTGATAATAATAAATATCCTAGAGGATAAAATGCCGAAAAAGTGAATATAAAAAAATTTTATTATAAAAAATTATTAAACAATTAATTGTTTGTTATTAACAAAAGACAGCTTACACATTTTTAATCAATTATTATCACTTTTTTGCCACAAAAGTACTTCAAAATGGCTATTAGGGCGTTTGGCATCAGAAAGAAGGGATAAAAAAAATTTTTCAAAAAAAAAAATTTCGTCTGTTTGGAATTCGACTTGAAAATTCGAAATTTTTAACATTTTTCAAATTTTTCCTATGTGAGGGATAATTATAGCGAATTTTTTGTTCGTGTAGTGTTGGATTATGAATAATAATATAAAATCTAAAATTAAAAAGGACAATTTTTCTCCAAGTTAGAATTTTTTTGAAAATGTCAAAAAATGATTTTTTCTTGAAAAATTAAAAAGAATATTTATTTTAAAAAAGTTGAGCATGTCGAGCCGGAAGTTTGTATCAAAGAAGCGTGCCATATTTTTAATTTCATTAAAAATTTTTTTTCACTTTTTTTACGTTTAAAAATGACAGTTTTGAAAATCTTGACGATTTTCAAACGTAAAAAAAATATGGAAAAAATTTTTTTCATGAAATAAAAAATATGGCACGCTTCTTTAATTCAAACTTCCGGCTCGACATGTTCAACTTTTTTAAAATAAATATTTTTTTTTTATTTTTCAAGAAAACATCATTTTTTGACATTTTCAAAAAAATTCTAGCTTAGAGAAAAGTTGTTCTTTTCAATTTTAGATTTTATATTATTATTTATAATTCAAAACTACACGAACAAAAAACTCGCCATAATTATCTCTCACATAGAAAAAATTTGAAAAATGTCAAAAATTTCTAATGTTCTAGTCAAATTTCGAACAGACGAAATTTTATTTTTAAACCTAGTAAAGCTAGAGCAATTGCTATTTTTTACTTTACGCAGAAATTGGTCCACTTTGATTTATCTCCTTGAGATTTCATTGTAGAATTTATACAAAACGAGTTATTTACAAAAAACATGACTTTTGAGTTTTTGGTAAAGAAATTAAAAAAGTTGGATTTTTGAATCATTACAAATCCGAAACCGGCGGCGGCGGGAGTACAAGATTCTCTTTTTTTTACACAGAATTTTATTTATTATATTATCCTCTGGCTTTTTTAACGTAAATTCATCCTGGAATGGCGTATTTTAAAAAAACTGAACTCATGTCAATTGCCCCTAAAAATAGGCCAAAAATGGTCAACTTTGAGAGGCCACGACCTATTGTAGCTAGGACATTGTCCTTTTTTTTAAAATTACTGAAAATTCTACTTTCATCTACTTTCTACATCTACAGTCTACTTTCATCCATCTGTGGGAGATTTTTCCATAAAGTTAATAGGTTTGAAGGTACAGTTAATTTTGAGAAGTAGTGGTTTTTGGCACAAAACAGAAAAAACTTGGGTTTTTTTTGGAAAGTCCGTAACTCGGACCCTATTCAAAATAGAATATTGATTTCTTTGTTTTACGCAGAATTTTTACCGTCCAATGCACGCAAACATCATTTTTAACACATAAAAAAAACCGGGGTTAGCAATTAATCTGTTCTAGAAAACTGAAGGTATGAATATGGAGCCCCGAAAGTTTCGTTTTATGAAAAAAACTGCACTTTGAAGTTAAGTCGGTGAAATACCCTTTTTTCCGGTGGGACTATTTTTTCCCCTCCTGAACTATTAGTAAACTAATATTATTATTAACGAACTGAATTGAACTGAATTGAACTGAATTGAACTTCTAAGTGGGGTTAAATAATCCACCGTTTTGTTTTTTTATGTATTAAGACGAACAAAAAATGTTTTATTGCCTGGGTAGTTTGAGAGATTGATCTAATTGCAATCAGAGTAAGAAAAAGTAATATAGCAAATAAAAAAAGGGTGACCCAGAGTCCTTTCCAGTCGTGAGGATCGCGGCGTTTACGGTTCGAGCTGGAGGGACCTCACGAGTGTAAGTAACGAGTTCAGAATTTCATTAGTCGGCAGGGCGGCGAGATTATTTTAAAGAGATATGAAATTACCTGATTAGGAGAGAAAAAGTCATTAACTCAAGCGAAACTAATTAACGCTAGGGGCCTAAGAACCGCGCTCCCATCGCGAAGGGGTCTCTTCTTCTTCGCTCCTTATATCCCTCATCTGATTCACCTTTTTTCTAACTTTATATTATACGCACTAGAGCAGTCCTTATTTTGCAGATTTTTTCAGCACCAATAAAAATTTCCAAGATGTTAATAGCTTTTGTTATTAAATTATTTATTCAAGATATCCTTTTTTTTAACGAGGAACTGAAAGTGTAATTCTGACCCTACATAATGTGTAACCTTGAACAATGAAAGTGTAACCCTGCATAATGAAAATTTAACCCTGCATAATGAAAATTTAACCCTGCATAATGAAAACTTAACCCCACATAATGAAAATTTAACCCTGCATAATGAAAGTGCAATCCTGCATAATGAAAATTTAATCCTGCATAATGAAAATTTAACCCTGCATAATGAAAATTTAACCCTGCATAATGAAAGTGCAATCCTGCATAATGGTTTATACAGACTGAAACATTTACAATTTATAAACTTAGAATACCATATTAATATAGTGAAGGCCTTTTCCGGTTTTTTGATGTTTTTATTTAATTTCATTTTAAAAAATGAAATTAAGGATTTCTCAATTGAAATTAAAGATATCTACAAAGATATATATCACTTTGAATGTCAAATCATTCAGAAACTCTAAAATAATTTTGTAAAATAATTTAGAAGCATTTTTTTAAATTTAATACGTCGCATTTTTTTACTACATGCCCAAAAAACATATTTTATCAAATAACTTTATGCACAGTAGATATAAATATAATACAAATTTATTTCTTTACACGTTTAAATAATTTATATGCTTTAAATTTCTAAAAAGAAAATGTTTTTTTTCTTACACTAAGCTGTATTTTTACGTCTAATTACTGATAATTACTTTTGAAATCTGTTTTTTTATCACAAATATT
>JBAGKK010217558.1:0-21988 GCA_037177015.1 Euceroptres primus | reverse complement strand
GGGAGACAGAATCAGTGAAGCGTGAACGACCATGAAGCTGGTTCCCTAGTCAACGGTCCTTTAATCAAAGACGAGTGCATAACTTTTTTATTTAACAAAACCAATGAATTTTCAATAGCACATTATCTTGAGAACAGTTTGAAAGTCAAGTTCTCAAATTTTCATCGTAAAATATTGAGAACTTTGTCTTTCGGAGCGAGTTGAAGGGAAAATATTTAGTAAATTTTTTTGTCTGAAAAATTAAGTTTTTTTGATTTTTTACAGAAACGGTAAAAGATACAACTTTTTTGATGAAAGAAAAAAGATGCGTCATGAAATTTCCTACAAAGTGATATGTTAAAAAGTTGAATTTTCGATAAATGATTTTCAAGCCGCCAGGGGCCAACTCGAGCGGCGTGAAGCGGCCACGCAAATTTTATGCGGGGTTATAGAATCCGGAGTCTCAAATGTAGAAAAGATGTAGGAAAATTTTGAAAAAATTCATAACGGTACTTTAAAGTATAAGCTTAAAAATGAAATTTAGAAACTCCAAATATTTTTACTAATCATCTAGTAATAAATACAAATGTACTATCATATTTTTATTTTCACGAGACTCCATGAACATGTAGTGAATGCGAGCAAAGGCTTGATCGTCGCATGTTTGGAATTTGGAGCAGGACCGTCTTGTACATAAAAAAATTTTAGGAACAAGGGGCACCTTTTTTATTTCTCGCTATGACTTCAAAAATGTACAAGACGGTCCTGCTTCAAGTTCTAAACATGCGACGATCAAGCCTTTGCTCGCATTCACTACATGTTCATGGAGTCTCGCGAAAATAAAAATATGATGGCACATTTGTATTTATTACTAGATGATTAGTAAAGATATTTGGAGTTTCTAGGTTTCATTTTGAAGCTTATACTTTAAAGTACCGCTATGAATTTTTTCAAAATTCTCCTAAATCTTTTCTACATTTTTCCAGGAATTGAAAAAAGGGTCGAAAATTTGTCACCTAGGACATTATTTCCTTCTAGTTTTCTTAAATTATATCTTGACTAAAAATGTTCCAAAGTTATTCACAAACCAACGCGAAATTTCTTAATCTTTTCAATGCTTTTTGACAAAAATTACAGTTGCGTTTCCTTCCCGAGTTATTAAATGTAAATATAAGAATTCTTTTCCGATTAGATGCAAGTGAAGCGGTCTGATACTCCTAACCAGTACGTGTGTACAGGTTTTTCTCCAAAATTCCAGTTTCTTGTCTATCAATTTTTTATTATTGGAAATTAATATATTTTTATTTCACAATCTTCTTTATTATTACATACAAAATATTTTTAATCTTTAATTATGGTTTATTCTATTTTTATTAAAGTTCCGCCTTTTTATATAGACTTTTAGAAGAAAGAACAAGTTTATTTATTTGCATCGCTCCTATTCCTTTTTTATTATTCACATCAGTTTTTTGTCATTGAGTCATCAAAAAAGACTCGACTATGCAAGTTCTTTGTCCAGAACAATAATGAATGCAAAATTTTTGGACTTTGTTCTCGTTAAATTTATTAGGTACTACACTTTTTACAAGATTCCGCAAATTAGTTTTTTTTTCGAAAAAAGAAAATCATGTTATTGTTATTTCAAGAAATGCTGATTTAAAAAATACTACTGTGGAAAAATTAAAAAAATTATTTTAAGTTATTTCAAGAAATGTTAATTTAAAAAATACTACTGTGCAGAAATTAAAAAAAATTATTTCAAGTTATTTCAAGAAATCCTAATTTAAAAAATACTACTGTGCAAAAAAAATTAAAAAATCAAAAACCTTAGATAATCATAACTAATTTTACATTTTATATTTTCTTTAATTTTTTTATTAATATTTTTTATTTTTTTTTAACTTCAATTAAATGTTTTCTTAATGCTTACGTGAAATTGCTAACTAGAAGAAGGCGAATGGCATTAGAAGGTCGTGAGTACGTCAATGAATTTTATACACATTACGCGAGCAATAATCTCGTGATGTGCCGAACTCACGTGTATTCTTGAAAAAAATATTCCAATTTAGAGACATTAGCTATTATTTTTTATTTTGGTTTAAATTAAAAATTATAAATAATTATCTATTCTGATTATTTTCCAACAATAAATCATTTTTAATTATAAAAGATTCATTTAAACCGTTGTTTGAATATTAATAATTGTATTGTTGGAACTTGGAACGTTTCTTAATTCGGGTCGTTTTCAAATTCAAAAAGCTGTTACGATTTTGATAACGGATCGTTTCCAGATTTGAAAATTTATTTTTATTAGCAAAATGTACCAATAATTTTGATACGGTTCCTTTGTATGAAAAAATTAAAGCTTGAATCCAGGTGATTCTGGTGGCGTTCAACAAGGAAGTTTGCAGGCAGAATATCAATTGGTCGAACTGAGAAATAATAACAATAAAAAAAAAGACAAGTAGTCAAGTCCCGTTTGATCAAGGCGTCTTGAGTACATATTCAACCGATGGAAGATCAGTCTGCTTTCAGTTCAAGAACGGCCGGCATCTCGAGCAGTGCCTTGCTAAAGGAACTTCTTATTAGCCGACCAGATCAATGAGCTTTTCAATTAATTCCCATAGTTTCCATTTTTAAATTTCTGCTCACCTTCGTCCAATTAAAAGAAAAATATCCCCTAAAAGTCTAAAAGAAAATCAATACTTACTTAAATGACAAATGGATTTATAAGAATATTTAATCAAGTAGAGTTGATTGTTTATTGCCTCTGACAATTTTTAAGTGCCGAAAATTAACTGAAATATAAAGCTTAATCTAAAAGCGAAATAAATCGAGGTCGTAAAGTAAAATGTATTCTAGATAAAAGTGGGAATTCATTATTAAAACAGTGCATGAATAATTTTAAAAAATGAAAAGAATATCTGAAAATGGAAGAATAAATTCAAGGATTAGTTTCGAATTTTCCTCAAAGTGATGACCATCGAGGGAAAAAGATTGGACATCCAAGAAAAACAAATATTTCAGGTGGGCAGTTTATTTTTTGAATTTCCTTATTGCTAAACATTGTTGGTTTGTTAATTTCGAAACTGCAATACGCAAAGTAGAGTCGTAGTTCGAAAAACATTTTGCACCTGTTGTTTCAATTAGCGCGATCTTATTTCCTTGCGTGACGAATGTCGACAATTTTGAATGCTTGAATTTTCCCGCGTGAACTGGATGCGTTTTAGGCGGGAAATTTAAATTCTCTTCAATGCCTAAATAAAATTGAAATCCATTTTAAAATAAAGTTATAAAATTTAGTGTCCAAATGTTTTTAAATTAATTTATAACTGTAAGAATATTGTTAAAAAACGAAATATTGTTAAGGGTATTTGATACATAATGAAGCCATGTAATGCGAATGAGGGTTCTAACGCCCTTTTATAGAAATTAAAAATGATCAAATTCATCTTATTTCGCAAAATATAATTTGTACCGGAGTAGACATCGATGCTCTATTATGTCTTTTATCGTTTCCCAAAATTACAGTTCGATACATTCATTATTTTAGTAATATGTTCGCTGAATGTAAAACCAGATAAAGCTTGTATTATGGTAGCTACATTTGAAAAAGCGACCAAAATATAATGTTTACATTCAGCGGACCTATTACTAAAATAATGAATGTATCGATTTGTAATTTTGGGAAATGATAAAAGGCATAATAGAGCATCGATGTCTACTGCGAAAAAAATTTTATTTTAGGAAATAAGATGAATTTGATCATTTTTAATTTTTATAAAAGGGCGTTAGAACCCTGATTCGTATTACATGACGTCATAATTTATCAAATATCAAGTTGAAACTTAATAAAATGATAAGAAATATGAATGGGCACATCTGTTATGTGTCATTTTTTTTTAAATTAAAAAAAAAAAGATTTTTTCAAAATAATTTTTTTTCAAAATTTTGAAAAAATGACACATAGTAGATGTGCCCTATCATACTTTCTATCATTCTCTTAAGTTTCAACTTGATATCTTTGTTTGTTTAAAAAGAGGACTGCCGAATATTCTTTATACTCCGTCGGTAATTTGTGACATCATAACGTATTACACACCCTTAAAAGAAGAATATTGTTCATTCAATATGAATCCAATATTTTTAAATTGTCTCTTTTTTATAAAAAAAACTCTGAAGGATCCTTTTGTGAATGAAAGGCGGAATAGATTTTGTCACCTTTGTTTACGTCTGAAAACAAAAGTTGGCGATTTTAAAGTCGCTTGTATGCGTTGCTCGTTGCATACTTACTGTTAGCGAGGTCAGTAACTCATAAAAAACGATTCAAAAAGATCTATTGATACAGTTTTTAAACGATCTTTTTTCATTGTTTAAAAAATTTAAGGTTCCTTTTAAATAATAATTATATTATGTTTAAAAAATGTCTTAATAATATTTAGTAGAGAAATTCAAAATCTAAAAATCCAAAAGGATATGCATGTGAGTTTTTAAATAATATATTCTGTTTAAAAAAATGCTATTAATTTAAAATATGAGATGTAATGACATCTAACGACATCCTTGAGAAACGGGAAAGGATTCTTATTCCTTTCTGGAAAGCATTCTTGTATAAAAAAGGAAAGAAGACGACCTTAAAATGTTTATCTTCTTATTTATCAAAACTGCTTCTACAAATAATTAAATATTATTAATAATTGTGATTTACATTACAATTATGAAATTTTTGGAGATATTAAATAAATACATATTTTTACAGGATTTCTTAAAATTCAGTTTCTCAGACGAATTTCGAAAATTGAGGAAAAAAAATGTATGTGATTTTGTTCATCTTGTTGTCCTCTGCATTTTTTCCTGCAAACAGTATTGCACTTTCGTTTATATGGGACATTTTTTTCGGAAAAGGAGGAAAAATTCCTCGAGTGAGAAGTATCGAAACAGCTAGATCATTAAATAGATTTGCTGTTCTTGATTTTGTAAGTATAAGTGTAAAAATTAACTTAAAAATATTTTTAATAAAAAGAATTAAAAATACTAGTTAATTCAAGTAGAATTAAAAATATATTTAATTCAAGTAGAATTAAAAATATATTTAATTCAAGTAGAATTAAAAGTATATTTAATTCAAGTAGATTTAAAAGTATATTTAATTCAAGTAGATTTAAAAGTATATTTAATTCAAGTAGAATTAAAAATACTATTTAATTCAAGGAGAATTAAAAATGATATTTAATTTAAGAAGAATACAAATACTATTTAATTTAAGAAGAATAAAAATACTATTTAATTGAAGACATGAGAATGACAACTCGTTAAAGACCATTTGAAGTTGGCCCTTAAGTAATAGTTAAAATAATCTAATTTAGGAGCCAACTGCAAATGGTCTTTACCGAGTTGTCATTCTCATGTCTTCAATTCAAGTAGTATTAAAAATATTATTTAATTCAAATATTCTACAAATAAAATATTCAACAAATCAAAATATTCTAATGTAAAAATAGGCACAATTTTACTATATCATCATTAAGAAAAGTTATTTTGCAATAAAATAACCAATTACAGCTTTAATTGCTTACACAAGAAAATTATTTTAATCTGCAGCAAAATGAGAATTCGAAAAACAAAAGACTGTAACAATAGAATAATAATAAATGATCAACTTCAAATCAAAACAATATTGCTGCAGATTAAACTAATATCCCACGATTTAACTGTGTAATTGATGACTTGAGTAGACGTTAGAATATTTAAAAACAGTCAACAGAGGAATAAAAATTATTATAAAAGAAGACATACATATTTATGACTTTTTGTAATAAGATATAAATTTATTAGACATCAAATGATTGTTAACTATTTTTTCCACTTTATTTATAAGTATTCTTTTCTTCACTGATTTATTTTCAATTTTTCTAATTCTTCTGGTTGCTGAAAATTTCTTGTATTAGGGGCCATTCACTTTTCAGTAGTTACAGTCAATTTCGGCCAGACCTAATAATTTGAGTACCGAAAATCAAGTCCATTTTTTTATTTCGTATTAGAACATTATTTTCATATTAAAAACTGTTTTCAAAATAATAATTAATATTAATAAAAATAATATTTACAAATAAAAAAACTAATAATGAAATAAAGACCATATTTTTAATACTTTTTAAATACATTTTTAAAATACATATTGAATTTTTAAAATAAAAATGATGCAACAGGATATTTATATTTTCTTTTGTAGAAAGATAACACACACAAGATTTAGATTTTGTAATGACTTGTATGTTTTCTATTGTTCCTGAAAGTTTTTGCACTATGCTTATGCCAATTAGCAAAAGTTGTTTTTTTGAAAATAAAATAACCTATATGATCGATTAATGTTTTTATCATATTACGTTCACTGTTGTTGACATATCAGCCATCCTTGAGATGTGATCAAGGTCGGCGACTAAAATTTCCGGTGTCAGGTGAATTATTGAAAATTTGAACATTGAAATTTGAGTAGTGACATTTAATTAAAATTCATTTTTTACACAAAGTGCTTATTTAAAATAATATTGCTAATTATGATATAATATAACATCATTATTTGCATAAATTAATTTTTAGTATGTCACGATAACTTATGATTGTGGCAACAGGCGAATAAAATTATTTACTTATTAAAAAATAATATGAGTTCATAACAATAAAATAATAAGATGGCCTGGATATTTATTTAAAATTATAGTAAAGTTGCTTAAATATACATTTAAATATTTAGCAATAGTTAACTTAGTTTTATTATTCATACAGTGCTTCAGTTATATATTAAACTGCAATAAAAATAAACAAAATAATTGTAAATAAGTTTTTATGTACAAAAATTTTGCAATGTATTGAAATTTTTTTCAGATTGGATTGGTAGAAAGACACTCATATCCGGCAGAAGAACATAATATAATCACCAAAGATGGTTACATTTTAAAAGTGCATAGAATACCCGGTAGTCCTTCGAAGCCGAAATCGGAAGGAAAACCGGTTGCTTTTTTGCAACATGGTATCCTTGCCTCTTCTGATACTTTTGTTTTAATGGGTCCTGGGCGAGATCTTGGTAAATAATTAAAATTTAAGAAAAAAACAATACATATTTTTCAACGTAAATATATTTTAAATATTTCATTTAAATGCAGTAAAAGTCATACTTAAAATATTAATTTCAAACTTTATATAAAATGTTAGAAAGTCTTATTGACTCAGAAAATAAGAACAATTATAAATAATTGAAGGGCATCGACAAGGCAAACACGTATAAACATCTTGCCCTCAGATGAACTTGAAATTAACTTGAGATCTTGAAAATTTGGATCAAGGAAAACAAGGAAAATTTAAATCAATTTTAATGGATATTAATGCAATCGGAAAGTGCATTTCAATATTATTAATCTCAATTTCAATTGAACCGTGAAACTCAATTGTGGACAAAAAGTCTTTAGAAATCTTATTAACATACTAAAAAATTTTATTATTCAATAAAATTTGTATTAAATAGTATTAAATATTAAAATGTCTCTCTGGGACATTTTTAAATTTCATTTGATATTTTTTAGTCTACCTTTTTTCAATATTTTATCATCGATTATCATCATTTTATCATCACTTTTATCATCTAAATTTATTAGTTGTTTATGTTTAAAATTTTTATTTTAAATATATTTCTAGTTCTCATTTTTCTGGAATTCCGTAATCCACAAGTTGATAAATAAATTACTAAAAGTTGAAAATTTTTATTCAGAAATAAAATTTATTCAGTATTTAAAAAAGAGAATTAATGTAGTTGCTTAAAGAGTCAAAGGATCTTCTAGAAAACTATTTTGTTGCTTCTTATGAATGTTGTGCAAATATCTAATAATGACGATGTTGTAAATTATGAATAATTACACTCTTGAAATATTAATTTATCATTTTCTTGAAAAACAGCTAGAGAGATATAATGACGTCAAAATGTAGGAAAAATTTACGAGGAAAAATATTTCTGTTTTAATAATTAAAACCTTTACAATCCTGACATGTTTTTGACTGACTTTTTTGTTTTTAGTGCTAGAATTAATATCAGTTTCATCTTTTTTTACTTTTGTTGGTTAAATAATAATAAATATCGTAAGAACAATTGTTTAAACAAAAAATTAAGTTAATGTTTCATAAATAACTCGTGTGAAAACATTTTTATCATTTTAATTTTTTTATTCATTACAGCATTTTAAGGTAATTGAGACTAGAAAACTGTATAAAATTGACTGAAATAGTTCAAAGCCACTGAAGTAGCTTCCGGGAGTGTAAAGGTTAATTACATATGATAATTTTCTAGACAAAAAGAAGAAAGATGTTACTTTATGTAACCATAAAAAAGTAAAAGATTTTTCATAATTTAGGGATTCAATAAATTTAAAAAAATGTGAATGTGTTTTTATCTGCAGCTTATTTATTGGCTGATAATGGATATGATGTGTGGCTCGGAAATCATCGAGGAAATACGTATTCCAGATCACATAAAATACTTTTACCTGATCGAGATCCTGATTTTTGGAAATTTAGGTAAAATAAAATTATTTTAGAACATTTACATGTTTTTTATTTACATTGAAAATTGTTTCAACATTCCATAGTTCAAAAAAAAAAAGAAATTAGGACGAAGAAGGACGAATTACTCAATTCATTTTTTATGACAATGCCAATTTGCAAAACATAAGATAGAAGTTTCATCTTCTATTGACATCATGCCAATTTACAAAACTGCAGTCTTCAATTATTATTTTTTTCGACGAATGCATCATCTCATATTCTTTTTAAATTGACTCTTATTTATAAAATTGAAATTGTATTAGAGAATTCTCTGTAACATCTAAAAAACTATTTCTATGAAAGGTTGAATGAGAATAACTTATTAAAAAAAAAAAAAAACAAATTAATTTAGAGAATAATTAGAATTGAAATTTTATTTTTGTAGGTACAAAAATTTGATTGAAAGAAATTTACATTCTTAATTAATATTATAATTAATATAATTTTAATGATTATTCAATTTTTTCAGCTATCACGAAATTGCCATAAATGATGTGGCGGATTCAATAGACTACATTTTGGGGGTGACTGGAGAAAAATCTTTGACATATATTGGACACTCTATGGGGACAACAATGAGTTACGTTCTGTTGTCTACAAAGCCAGAATATAATAATAAAATAAGGCTGAATATATGTTTAAGTCCTATTGCTTTTTGGAGACACAAACAACCTCCAATTTTTCAATTTGTCATTAACCACGGTTTTGCTATACAGGTTAATTAATTAATTGTTTTATTAATTTGTTAATTGACGATATAATTAATTTATTAATTTATTAATTTATGAATTTATATATTTATTAATTTATAAATTTATGAATTTATGAATTTATTAATTTATCAATTTATGCAATTAACATTATTAATTTACTAGAGCAATATTTAGTTAAATTTGATAATGGAATAACTTTATTAAAATTAGTTTATATTTATTATAATTTTCGTTTTAGTCAATATTGCAGAAAAATCAACTCTACGAATTTTTGCCTTTGTCTGAGACAGGTGCAAGAACAACAATGTCGATTTGTAGTGAAATTTCCATTTTTCAACCTCTTTGTATTAGAATATTATTCGAAATCAGTGGATATGATTTGGATCAACTGAATAAGGTAATAAAAAAATAATAAACATAAAAAATAATTAAAAATTATAAAACCTAATTTTAATTTGCTTGATAAAGGAATTTAATTAATTTTTTCAGAAAGCACTGCCATACGTGTTGTCTTATTTTCCGGCAGGAACTTCGACACAAATTATAATCCATTATTACCAAAACATAGTGTCAGGTAAGAAAAGTTATCTTAAATTAATTTTTTCCCATTAGAAAAACTACTAAATTAATTTAAATTTGTAATCATGTTAATAAATTAATTTTTTTATTATCATCATATGTATGAAAAGGTATTAGATTTGTTTACTTAAAATAACGTAAAGGCATTTTTTAAATTAAAATAATGTAAAGAACATCTATTTTAATTGAAATAATGTAAAGAACATTTATTTTCAGTTAACAAAATGTAAAGAACATTTATTTTTAATTGAAAAAATGTAAAGAACATTTATTTTTAATGAAAAAAATGTAAAGAACATTTATTTTTAATCTACAAATTTTAAAGAACATTTATTTTTAATTAAAATATGTTTCAGGGGAGTTTCAAACATTTGATTATGGAGGAGAAAGAAATTTGTTGATTTATGGACAAGAAAAACCTCCAATGTACAATTTGCAAAATATTCGAGCACCAACTGCTCTTATTTATGGAGAAGGCGATCTCCTATCAACAAGAAAAGTACGCAAAATAAATAATTTTATATTATTATACAGATTTAAAAAAAGTGCCAATAATTATATGGAAACTCTATAAAATTTAATCCAATTCAATCAAATAATCAGTCCCATAAATTAGATAGAAAATTAAATTTATATAAACTTATCAATAAATTAAATTAAATTTTTTTTATAAATAATTCCAAATCAATTGACTGTATTTAGTTTATTTAGTTTTTAAATCAAATAAATATATTTAGATAAAAAATTAAATAATTAATTATCTGTTGCAGGATTCCGAAGAACTGAGTAAACATCTTCCAAATGTTCTTACTTTAGAAAAAGTGCCTCATCGAAATTTTAGCCACTTAGATTTCCTCTGGGCAAAAAATGTCAAATCTCTCCTAAACGATCGAATTCTTCAATTAATGTCGACATTCTCTGAGCCAGAAATCGGATATGAAAATTCAATTCCATATCCGAAACGCCATAGGATTTAAAATTTCGACTGACTTTTTCACTCAGGATCCTGAAAATTCAGGTTTATACATTTTATTTTCAATTTTTAATTTTCAATTTTATTTTTACTAAGAGCAAATTAAAAATGTTCACGGATTAACAATTGTCTGTAAAATGTTGGTGCAGCTTTTCGAAATCGATTTTGCAAAAGCAATAATGATTTCGTGCCTAGTCATTGTGATTAAAAACAGATGTAAGTTAATTTTCAGGTAGAATTCATGAATTTTTTAAAAAATCAGGTCACACTTTTTAGGAAATCGATTTTTTGAGATTAGTATAAGTCAATGAAATTTGTACACACACGTTGTAAGACCAAATTTAAAAAAAACTATTTGTAATTTATGTTTAGATTTTTTCGTCTCAAAAATATATGTTAATAAATTTATTATTAAGTAATGAATAAGTTATTAATTTATCTATCAATTGATTCAATAATTCTTTATACATTCATGATTATTTATTTATTTTATCGTGAGTAATTGAATGAGGAAAATAATTTGAAATTTCCATAATTGAGTGGTGCAAAAAACTTATATTCAATTCAAAAATAGCTTAGCTCATTAATAATTCGCATTCTTTTTCCTTAGACATATATATCCGGAAGTTGGTTTCTATAAATATGCTAGGATCTATACTTTTATTTTTGGAGAAGATTCTAATTTAGCCTTGAAAATATCGAGTTGTAAAAAATATTTGGTTGGTTATTAAAACGGTTTTCAAGGATTACAGGTGTTGAGGGTTTGACATTTTTTCGTCGCATATTAAAGCAAGAAGATATGAAACTGGTTTTTTTTTATCAAGGTGCACTTTCAGTTTTCAAGTTCAAACAGTTCAGGATATAAAAAACCAGAAGTCGATTGTCAATTTCAGTTCTAATAATTGATTATTAATTTCAAAATATTTATTTAACAATTGAATAAGCAATTGAATACTTAATAATGTATAATTTTGATTATTTACAATCGTTAATCTATAAATTTATTTATAACGCCTTGCCTTATACAACCAGTTGTTTCATTTAGAGTAGATAAGGTAGTTTCCTTTTTATTTATTTGTGGCAGCACTTTACAATCTTTGAAGAATGTTTGAAAATTCAGAAATTTGAAAATTAAAATTTAATTTATAAATTATTTGATTGTTTATTATTTTGTTCATTATTATTATTTATTGTCATTCAGTGTTTAGAATTAAGAATTTATTGAAAAAACATTTATTTATTGATTTATAAACTATTTTAATGTTATTTAATTTACATTAAATTAATTAAAATTTAATTAGAAATTAATTAGAAATAAAAAAAAAGAATCAAAAGAATTAAGTAAGTTTTTAAATACTGAAATCAATTTAAATTTGAAACTGAAATTAGAATTAAGTTAATTAAACATTAGTGTAAAAGTGAAAGAAAATTTAATGCAATATTTATGCCAAACTAGAAAATTTAGGAAAATTTAATGCAATATGTATGCCAAACTAATAATTTCTGTAATACAAACATTTTGCAAGACTTTTGTTTTTTGCTGTTGCACAATAAGCAAACTAACTAAAATTCCTTGAGTATAACTAAAGGCTGACAAAAGTATGAAAATAATGTGCAAGTTACAAAAAATACAAATATTTTTGCTGACCATTACATTTTATTGGTAAAGTTTGTTTATGAAAAATTTTTATTTCACTATAATAGGATCTTTTCTCTAAATTTTGGTGTACAACGAGATGCAGATATCCAGCATTATAAATACATTTTTTAACAAAAATATGCAAATCAGAAGATAAATACATTTTTTAATAAAAATATGCAAATCAGAAGATAAATACATTTTTAAATAAAAATATGCAAATCAGAAGATAAATAAAAAACATTAATCAAATTTTTAAAATAATTTTTAAAATTTTCAATAAAACACTTGAATTATTAATATTCTGGCAGTTTGGAAACAAACAAAGAATTTTATTTTTTATTTTTGTTTATAGGTATATTATTCAGATTTGAATTGTAAAAACTGTGTCGATTTCGTTATATACGTGATCAAAATTTTTTCGATTTACCGCAAATGGAGAAAGCGAACTGTAAATTGATTGGTGAAATGTGCAGACAAGACGTCACAATTTTTCCTGAAAGAGCGCGGAGAAAGGAGCATGGATTATCGATATTCTTCTTCACAACGACATCGTCTTCATCTCTTGAAATAACAGAAGCGCCTCTTCCAATGGCGTCGATATAATTAAAAATATTTTTACTTAAATTGTTAATTAAATGAACGTTTCAATTCCATTTTAATATTAATATTGTGTAAATAAATATTAAATATATTAACGAATATTAAAAATAAGTAAAATGTAGCTTCAAAGTTCCAGAATTTCAGTTTAAAACTTTCATTACGCAATTCTTGATTTAAATAATTAAAATTAGAGAATCATTATTGAACAAATATTTAAATTAAATTAAAGAAAATATTTTATTAAAAATTAATGTATATATTTAAAATTATCAATTAAAACTGTAAATTGTAAAACTGTAAATGAAAAGAAAAAGAACACTCTACAGGGGCAAAGTAGAACAAAAAACAATCTAAAGGCGTCAAGTAGAACAAAAAACATTCAGCAGGGGTAAAGTAGACAAAAAAAATCTACATGGGTAAAGTGGAAAATAACATTCTGCAGAGGTAAAGTAAAAAAAAACATTCTACAGGGGCACAGTATAGAAAAAATTCTACAGGGATAAAGTATAAAAAACATTCTTTAGGGGCAAAGTAGCAAAAAAATTATACAGGGGCAAAATAGAAAAAAAACATTCTACAGGGTCAAAGTGACTGCAGTAGCCGTACACCACAGTACAGAAAAAGGCATTCTACAGGGGCAAAGTAGAAAAAAACATTCTAGAGGGGTAAAGTAGAAAAAACACTCTACAGGGGTAAACTAGAAAACAACAGTCGCACAACAAAGTACAGAAAAAAGCATTCTGTGGTGGCAAAATAGAAAAAAATATCTACAGGTGCAAAGTGACTGCAATAGCCGTACACCAAAGTATAGAAAAAGACATTCTGCAAGGGCAAATTAGAAATAAACATTTTGCAGGGGCAAAACATAAAAAAATTCTGAAGGGATAAACCACAAGAATAAACAGACTACTACAGCCTTTTACACCAAAGTGCAGAAGAAAAACATTCTAAAGGGGCAAATTAGAAAAAAATTTTCTGGAGGGAAAAGATGCAGAAAAAACATTCTACAGGGTGCCGAGTACCGGAAAAGACATTCTATAGGGGGACAAGTACAGAAAAAAGCATTCCACAGGGGCTATGTATAGAAAAAAATCTTTCTACAGGGGCAGAGTGACTGCATCAGTCGTACAGTGGAGTACAGAAAAGAGCATTCTACTGGGGGAAAATATAAACAAAACATTCAACAGGGGCATAGTAGAAAACAACAGTCGTACACCAAAGTACAGAAAAAATCATTCTACAGGGGCAAAATAAAAAAAAACATTCTACAGGGTCAAAGTAATTTCAATAGCCGTACACCACAGTTCAGAAAAAAGCATTCTACAGAGGCAAAGTAGAAAGCAAGAGCCGTACAACAAAGTACAGGAAAAAGCATTCTACAGGGTCAAACAAAAATTCTACAGGGGCAAAGTGACTTCAATATCCGTACACCAGAGCACAGAAAAATGCATTCTACAGGGGAAAGTTAAAAATAAACATTCTGCAGAGGCAAAACAGAAAAAAACATTATATAGGGATAAACCACGAGGATAAAATGACTACAACAACCTTTTACACCAAAGTGCAGAAAAAAACATTCTAAAGAGGCGAATTAGAAAAAAAATGTTTTGCAGGGGCAAGAAACAGAAAAAAAACATTCTGCAGGGGGCCAAGTACAAAAAAAACATTCTATAGGGGGCCGAGTACAGAAAAAAACATTATACAGTGGGCCAAGTACATAAAAAAACATTCCACAGGGGATATGTATAGAAAAAAATCTTTCTACAGGGGCAGAGTAACTGCAACAGCCATACAGTAGAGTATAGGAAAAAAGCGATCTACAGGGGCAAAGTAGAAAACAACAGTCGTATACTAAAGTACAGAAAGAAACATTCTACAGGGGCTGTGTATAGAAGAAATCTTTCTACAGGGGCAAAGTGACCAACAGCCGTGCATTAGAGTAAAAAAAAGCATTGTACAGGGGCAAAATATAGATAAAAACATTCAACAGGGTCAGATTAGAAAAAAATGTTTTGCAGAGGCAAGATACAGAAAAAAACATACTGCAGGGGGCTAAGTACAGAAAAAAACATTCTACAGGGGGCTGAGTACAGAAAAAAACATTCTACAGTGGGCCAAGTACAGAAAAAAACAGTCTACAGGGGATGTGTATAGAAAAAAATCTTTCTACAGTGGCAAAGTGACTGCAGCAGCCATACAGTAAAGTATAGAAAAAAGCATTATACAAGGGCAAAGCAGAAAAAACGCTCTTCAGGGTCAAAGTAGAAAAAAAATTTCACAGGTGAAAAGTAGAAAAAAACCTTGTTCAGGGGCAAAGTGATAGCAACAACCGTACAGAAAAGTACAGAAAAAAATATTCTACAGGGGCAAAGTAGAAAAAATATCTTTTACACGGGAAAGAGGAAAGAAACCCTTTATCAGAGGCATTTCAGAGAAAAATGAATAATAATAAATAAAGAATAATGTATAAAATTTAAAAAAATGAAATAATGTTGCTAGTGGGATTATTAAAGCCCTTAGACTCGACGCCAATGAATGAAACTATGTAAATTACAGAAACCCCTTCTACTTCCAAACAGGTAAGGCCCCGGTAGACGGGCCATTGACCACGAAAAATCATTCTTTAAGAATCCGTGCAGTCTATCGTGCGTGACCTTCGATCATCCGAAGTTCATTTCCGTTCCGGGCATTCATATTTTTCATCGTTCATTGTTCCTCATTTATTATTTATAATTTTTATCACAAACCAGTGACTCTTCTATTATTGAATAATTTATTTATCCCGTGAGTGAGCTTGCAGTTAAGTCAATCGATATTGAGACGTCAAGTGTTAGTGATTGATTCAGAGTGAAGTGAGTGATTCATTCTATTTTAAAAATACCGCCATTCGACTTTCACCCCCACCACAATTTTCCAATTCTAAAGATTTTTTAGTATTTTTTCGTCTTCTAAAGAAAACAATTTGATTTCGACAAATTTTTTTTTGAATTGAAGAAAATTTGTGTGAATCAAATCAAATTTGAATCAACATGTAACCAATCCTTTGTTTAAATAAAAAATATTATATTTTTTGTAAGGTAAAATTAATTGTTTGCTTATTGTAAAAAAACGATTTTGATTTACATGAATTTTGTTTGATTCAAGCAAAGTCTCTTTTTGAAATAAATATTTGCTTAAGTCAAGTAAATTTTTTTATTTCACCCAAACAAATCTTTTTCTCTGTTATTGAAAATTTGAATGATTTATAATATTATTAAATTCTATTGAAGATTTTAAAAATATTTTGTAATTTGTCATATTGAAAAAGAATGCATAATTAAAATTTTATTAAAATATTTTTACAATTTTAATTTGTCGATGTTTATTCATTTAGAAAAAAATACTCTTAGAAGCGAAGTGAACTGATTTATTTAAAATATTGCTACGTTTGACTAGAAATTAATACAATTTTGATAATTTATATTTGGCAGTGTCTATTATTACGGAAATTTCCGTACAACCAGCTCACAACATAGTACGGGCCAAGGCTATTGTTACGGAATTTTGCGTAAAGATAGCCTGCTCCCCCCTTTGTGTTTTATGCTATTTGTACGGAAAATTCCGTAACAATATTCTCGGTCTATATATTTTTGAAAAAAAAATTTTTAAAATGCTTCCTCTAATAATAAGAGAACTTTTAAAAGTATAACAAACTTATTAAATAAATTTGAATAGCTTTTTAATGAAAACTGGTACTTCTTTTGTTCCTCAAATATTTTTTGTTATTCTTGTAAAAGATTCAAGTATTCAAAATATTTCAAACTTAAGTCAACATTGAATTACTAAATTATTATTAAAATAAGCATACATAATATTAAAGTAATAATAACATATTTAAAAGATACTAAGAAAATTTGTATTTAAAATAAATAAAATAACAATGTTTCTATGTTTCTATGTTTCTATGTTTCTAAATCTAAATGTTTAACGTTTCTAAAAATCATGGATCATATTATTTTCTATTTTTTACTTTATTATAATATTCATAATTGTGCTACTGTTCCATTATTCTATTATTAGGCTTAAATAAGTAAATAATGAAAATTAGATATATCATCAAAAGTTATAATTTAGATCTGAAGACTTAAAAGTTTTTAAATGTGAAAAAAATAATTTAAGATGAAGAAATGATGATTTATGACAAAATTCGTATCTAAAATAAATAAAATATCCATGCATCATGTTCTTAAAAATCATGGAACATATTATTTTCTATTCTTTATTTTATTATTATATTTATAATTGTTTTATTTATTTATTTATTATATTTATAATTTTATTATTATATTCATTTTTGTTCTATTGTTCCATCACTTTATTATTAAGCTTAACTAATGAATAATAATAATTAAATTTATTATCAGAAGTTGTAATTTAGATTTGAAGACTTAAAAGTTTTTAAATGTAAAAAAAATGATTTGAGATGAAGAATTAAATGATGATTTGTCACAAAATTCGTATCTAAAATAAATAAAATATCCATGCATCATGTTCCTAAAAATCATGGATCATATTATTTTCTAGTTTTTATTTTATTATTATATTTATATTTGTTCTATTGTTCCATCATTTTATTATTAAGCTTAATTAATGAATAATGAAAACTAAATTTATTATCAAAAGTTGTAATTTAGATTTAAAGATTTAAAAGTTTTTAAATATAAAAAAGAAAAAATGATTTGAGATTAAAGAATAATGATTTGTGACAAAATTTGTATCTAAAATAAATAAAATGTCCATGCATCATGTTTCTAAAAATCATGGATCATATTATTTTCTATCTTTTATTTAATTATTATATTTGTAATTGTTCTATTGTTCCATTATTCTATTATTAAGCTTAAATAAATGAATAATGAAAATTAAATATATTATCAAATGTTGTAATTTAGATTGGAAGACTTAAAAGTTTTTAAATGAGAAAAAAATGATTTGAGATTAAAGAATGATGATTTGTGACAAAATTTTTATCTAAAATAAATAAAATGTCCATGCATCATGTTTCTAAAAATCATGGATCATATTATTTTCTATCTTTTATTTAATTATTATATTTGTAATTGTTCTATTGTTCCATTATTCTATTATTAAGCTTAAATGAGTAAATAATAAAAATTAAATATATCATCAAAAGTTGTAATTTAGATTTGAAGACTTTAAAGTTTTTAAATGAAAAAAAATGATTTGAGATGAAGAATTAAATGATGATTTGTCTCAAAATTCGTATCTTAAATAAATAAAATATCCATGCATCATGTTCCTAAAAATCATGGGTCATATTATTTTCTATTTTATTATTATACTTATAATTATTCTATTGTTCCATTATTCTATTATTAAGCTTAAATAAGTGAATAATAAAAATTAAATATATCATCAGAAGTTGTAATTTAGATTTCAAGTCTTAAAAGTTTTTAAATGTAAAAAATTATTTGAGATGAAGAAAAGATGATTTGTGACGAAATTCGTATTTAAAATAAATAAAATACCCATGCATAATGTTTCTAAAAATCATGGATCATATTATTTTCTATTTTCGATTTTATTATTATATTTGTAATTTCTCTATTGTTCCATTATTCTATTATTAAGCTTAAATAAGTTAATAATGAAAATTAAATATATCATCAGAAGTTGTAATTTAGATTTAAAGACTTAAAAGTTTTTAAATGTGAAAAAAATGATTTGAGATGAAGGAATGATGATTTGTGACAAAATTCGTATCTAAAATAAATAAAATGTCAATGTATCATGTTTCTAAAAATCATGGAGCTTTATTTTTAATTATCATCTCTATGTTATTTTCAATTCTCTATTTTATTATTATGTTTGTAATTTTTGTATTGTTTCATTATTCTATTATTAACTTAAATAAGTAAATAATGAAAATTAAATATATTATCAAAAGTTGTAATTCAGATTTGTAGACTTAAAAGTTTTTAAATGTGAAAAATTATTTGAGATGAAGAAATGATGATTTATGACAAAAATCGTATCTGAAATAAATAAAATGTCGATGCATCATGTTTCTAAGAATCATGGATCTTTTTTTAAATTATCATCTCTATATTATTTTTTAATTTTATTATTCTATTGTTGCATTATTCTATTATTAAGTTTAAATAAGTTAAGAATGAAAATTAAATATTTTATTAAGTTGCAATTTAGGTTTGTGAACTTGACAGTTTCTAAATGTGAAAAAAAATTGAGATGAAGAAATGATGATTTTGAGATCACCTGGTGATCTTGACCTGGTGACCGTTTGTTTGGCAATAATTCTTTCTGGTATGCTAACATGGTTGTAAACATCAGAGACTGTCGCAAGTGAAAAGTGAACCGGTTGCAATTGACTCTTAAGCGAAAGTACTAAGTATGTACACACAATTATTATCAGCAACAAAAAGTTGAAAGACCATATTGAATGCAATGGAAAGTGTCCAAGCTGCGTGTTTATCATTATCG
This sequence comes from Euceroptres primus, assembly GCA_037177015.1. Taxonomy (NCBI): domain Eukaryota; kingdom Metazoa; phylum Arthropoda; class Insecta; order Hymenoptera; family Figitidae; genus Euceroptres; species Euceroptres primus. The sequence goes on along the minus strand of JBAGKK010217558.1, from coordinate 2,409 downwards.
TTATGTAAATCTTGCCACGAGAGAATTTTATCAATCAGAGGAAATGATACCTTTCATTTTTTATTCATTCAGCTGTGACGCATTTCAATCAAAACAGGAACCCCAAAAAAACTTTCTTTTTTGCAACGGAAAATTGTATTTTACTTCCATAATTATACATTATCCATTTAATATTCAATAATAGTGCTTAGAAAAAAAGTTTGTTATATTTTTTAAATCTGCATGTTTAAAAATGGGTTTTACAGTATTATTATTAACCTAATAGTAATAATTAATTTACAATATAGCAGTATCTCACAAAACTTGTTAGAGACATTTTTTTTTAAACTCCATTTGGCAAAAATCGGTCCATGTTATTACGAAAACAGGTTTGGATAATTAAAGTACTGACTAAATATAGCGGAAATTTGCTTGTGAATAATCATCTTTAACGGAATACATCAGGTCGACTTTAGACTTGGAGAAATAATAATTTAAAAAAAGTTAAATTCTTAAGAAATAATTTACGAATTAAGAATAGTGCTTAAAGTTCTTTTTCACTTTTCATATTTTAATTTTCTTCAATTCGGGACGTGAAGAGGCATCAAAATGCTTTGAAACTCGAACAGAGTGACGTACAATTTGTTCGTCATAGTTGGAGTTGTGACTTGAATGCCTAATTTGAAATTGAGCAGAGATGAGAACGTTTGAAAGTAATTTCTGAATAACCGTTTAAAATTGACTTATTTTTCAGGAAGATATTTTTTAGAAGGCATAATTCGCCAAAAAATTATTTTCTGCATTATTTATGATTGGTTACATTCCTTGAATTCCTTGAATTATTTAGATTCTTATACCCAATTGCAATTTAACATAGTTATTAGAAATTGTTTATTGGAATTGTTGTCAATTTGTTGATATTAATAATATTTTAGACGATATAAATTTAATTAATTTTAAATTACTTAAGTTTTTTAATATATTTTTTTCTTTTTATCGACAATCTTTCATAAATCATAATAAATTCCTTGACCCTACTGACCTAAAGTCGACCTTGCCCTCGATTCTTAGGCTCAATGAAAACTCTAACGTTTTGAAACTCGAAATTTATTGAAATCTATTCTTCTTAAAGTATTAAAATCATGAAAAAGGAGAAGAATTTACGCTCTCACACAATTAACCCAGTTTGCCATCATCTGACCCGAATTCCAGCTATTTTTACGCTTTCATATCTAAGAAAAATTCCAAGTTTGGGCTTTTAATTTTAAACTTTTATTTTTAAACTTTTTAAATCTTTTTTCAATTTTAAACTTTTCATTTTAAGTTTTCTTCTCATTTTTATTTTTCCTATTTCAATAAGAATAAGAAACTCTGAGCTCAAAATTAATTTTTCATTTGCTAGATATCAATTACAAATATAAACATAATGAATACTTTGCACAAAATATAACCATGGATATAATGAGCCTACTCAAAACTTTAATGCAATTAAATTTGGAGTTTGAAATATGTTAATAAAAAAATTATCTATGTTATTGATAAAACAAATTATTAAAAGGTTGGAATTATTTTTAACTATTTACCCAGGTGGAAAAAATATGCATAATTTATGGGTAATTAATTATCGATAGCCGCTGTGTAAAAAATTATTTATTCACAGTAAATCTAAATGTAGCAAAATGTTGCAAACAAATGACAATTAGTTTTCAACTCTTCGAAATATTTTGAATAATTCAGATTTACTCACTCAGAAAAAAATTCTGGTTAAAATAATCTGAATGTCGAGTTAAATATGCCCTATAAAAATTCTGATTATTTGAACCAGACTTAAGGTTATTTTAACTAGAACTTTGATAATTTAAATCATAATTATCTGTTAAAGTGTTTTAACCAGAAATTATTAAGCATTTCTACTAATAATTAGTAGAAAACTACTAATTTTTAGTCAAATTCTACTAATTCATTTAGTAACAATTACTAATTAAGTTATTAAGAGTTACTAATTAAATTAGTAACGTTACTAATTAGTAAAGTTAATAATTTGTCATTACATTAGTAATTTGTGTAATTAATAATATAAGTAAATTTTTTAGTTATTGGCGTATATTTCAATTTCCGAATTCAATATTGCATTGCAATTTTTTGGTTCATCTTGAACCCACCTTTTTTGTTTTATTTCATTTTAGTTAACTTAATTTCGTTTAATTGATTAAAGTCAGGTGAAAAAATTATGTATAATTTGCGTACTTTGCGTACGTATAATTTACTAGATACAATTTTTTCCGCAATATATCACGAAAGCTATCGAAATTCTGCATCAAATAGGCCCATAATAAAGCGATTTTGCCCATTCTTTAAGGGTATTTGATACATAATGACGTCACGAATTACCAACCGATTTTTTATTTACATTCAGCGGGTTTATTAAGA
>JBAGKK010217455.1:0-21996 GCA_037177015.1 Euceroptres primus | reverse complement strand
GCAAAAAGTAGAGGTTTAGCCCCGCTTAATAGGCATCAAAAAGGGCTGAAATCATGCATGTGTTATAAAAAATATGTATTTTCGATTAATATTTATCACGTCAGTCTGTGATTAAATATAAGTTTGTCACGTGTAAATAAATAATTATCTTCTTAACGATATAAATTTTGTATATGTATATTATGTTAAAATTCCCTTTTCTATATTTCTATATATTCAATCTATATTTTCATCTATACTTTCGATCTATACTTTCAAAAATCTCAAAAATACATTTTTAACCTAATCGGGAAATAAAAATTGACCGGGAAAAACCCGGGAATTTTAAATGGCCTGATCGCTAGACACCCTGAATTATTATTTGTTATTATTAAATTGTTAATAATTTCGATAACTTAAATTATTATAGTTACAAAGCAAATCAATTTTATTTTTACCTAATCTTTAATCTTTAAGCTATAATCATGGAATGATTCATTTTAATTTAAAAAATTAGTTTAAAATCTTTTTTATGTAAAAGTTAAAAATTTTTCACTTTTTTATGTCTAATTTTTATTTTCTATTCTATTATTCCTCATTTGTGAAAATTTCATTGTATTCTTTTGCTTTATGGAGGAATAATTCTAGTTACAAGAAGGTGGAAAATGCGTGCGACGTCAGAAGGCTCCACAAGCCTTTCAAATAAATTTGTAGCGTGAATACTTTTACAGGTTCTTGTATTAATGTTAATAAACCTAATGTGTACTAAAGGAAATCATTTTGAAAAAATTTTATAAAAAAATCTACTTTTTTCGAAAGTGCCCTCTGCGTGGAGAATAACCCATATGTTTTAGTCTTAAGTTATTTTTTAAGTTAATTTTAATCAGTTCCCCGCACACGCAACTTTGTTTGCCTCTGAAGGTTACAGGTTGCATATATTTTCTTTTGTATATGTATACCTTGTAAAATGCTGAATAAATTAATATTATTATTATTATTATTATTATTATTATTATTATTATTATTATTATTATTATTACAGGGGACAATGAAAGTGGGAAAACGACCCTTATCGCGAAGCTTCAAGGAGTTGAAGATCCTAAGAAGGGTTCAGGCCTAGAATTCGCTTATATAGACGTTCGGGATGATTACAGAGACGGTAAACTGACAAAACAAAAATTGTTTAAATGCTTTTTGTAAAATTTGTCTAAAAATATAATAATTTTTCTGCTCTAGATCAAACCCGACTTTCTGTTTGGGTTTTGGACGGAGATCCGGGCCACGCGAATCTTTTGAGGTTCGCTTTAAATGCAGAGAGATTTTCAAATACTCTTGTCATGTTAGTCGCTGCCATGACAACTCCGTGGGCTATTTTAGATCAACTGCAAGCTTGGGCTGAATTACTAGGCGATCATGTTGATAAGCTTAATCTGGATAACGACGTCTGGCAACGTTGCAGGCAACAAAGTAAATATGCAAACACGTCATTCAATCAAACAAATTGAAGATGGTTTCCTCCTCAATTAAAACTGCCATGCTTATTTCCTTATCTCACTTATAGATGTCAAAAAATGGCAAGAATATACAGAACCAGGCGATGAACTTGATCCTGGAAGTCCACTCAGACGCACTAGTCGAAATTTAGATGATGAAACTGCGGACAATTTACCGCTACCTGAGGGAGTTCTCTCAACCAATTTGGGACTGGACATTGTTGTTGTCATTACAAAGACTGATTATATGTCTACCCTTGAAAAAGAGCATGATTACAAGTAATTACTAGCAGATTTCTAACCTTATTTTTTAACGAAAAACTATTCTCTGGCTAAGTAAATTATTTTTTTAATCTTTCCAGGGATGAGCATTTTGATTTTATGCAACAATGGATCAGGCGATTTTGTTTGCAATACGGAGCTGGTTTATTCTACACATCAGCGAAGGAAGACAAGAACTGTGATTTACTTTACAAATACCTTACGCACAGAATTTACTCACTACCGTTTAGGACACCTGCGTTGGTTGTTGAAAAAGATGCTGTACTCATGTAAGAATTGAATTCAGAAGTTTGTTGGGTCTCCTCTAAATTTCACTATTTGTTTCCTTACCAAATTAAAAAAAAACTATTTGCCACTTTCAGACCTGCGGGTTGGGATAACTTGAAGAAAATCAGCATTCTTCATGAAAACTTGCAGTCGATGAAACCGGAAGATTACTATCGCAACGTAATCGTCCAACCACCAACAAATAGAAAAGTATGTCTTGTGTCTGGGAAAACTGAAAAAACTGAAACAAACCTTTAACAATTTCCTCCCTTACTTACGTTAACATTTTTTAAAATAATGTTTAATAAGCCCAATGGTTAATGCACAGTTTTGTTTTGAGAAGAAAACAAATTTTAATAAATAATCACAATGGTTAATGCACAGTTTGGTTTCGAGAAGAAAACAAATTTTAATAAATAAGCACAATGTTTAATGCACAGTTTGGTTTTGAGAAGAAAACAAATTTGTTGTTTTGCAGTGTGTAACACGAGAAGTGGAAGTCCAAGCAGAGGATGAGCAGGTGTTTTTAGCAAAACAACAAGCCGCTTTGTCTGGTATGAAAGATCCTACTCGGTCCCCGACGACGAGGAACCAGGCAAGCATAGGACCAATCGTTCAGGTCATATCCATTATAATTAAAGCATGCTTTTGACGTTTGTATCTAACGAATAACATCGTATCTGAACTGGCATTGCAGCTGTAATTGTTTTTTGCTTGTGCAGCAAGCTAATGACGTGTCCATTCTACCATTGTCCGCTTGTTACTTAATGACCTTTTAATCGTTACTAAACTCCTTACAAACGTCTGGTACCTTAATTACAATTTTAATTAAACCTTGCCCTGGAAATTTTTTTTATTTGCATTTAAGTCAGTGTTTTGTCTGTCTGTAAAACCCCAAATGTTTCTCCAATTGCAAGTCGTTTTTCCCAATTAACTTCATTGGTACTTGTATCATTTTTTAGTAAATGGAAGATATTTTGTTTGGTTACTGGAGTTTTTTTCGATTATAAAGTTGTGATTCTTCGGTATTCAAAGTTGTGATGTTTCGGTATTCAAAGTTCGGATTTCGTAAATTATTTCTTTGAATCTTTCAACAAGCGGAAATTCAGGATATTTAAACTTGATAGAAATAAAGATGTATGTTTTAGATGAAAGCATCATCATTGCTCGAAAGCATGCTTTAATTTGTGTGGAATGGCCTCCCTTTTTATTATTCGTGATCTTACATATATTCGGTATTGAAAATGCAGGTGGCTTCTCCTAATAAAAAGTTGGATCCCAAAGGAACTGGAAACACTCCATCGGGTGAAGGGGTCCTAGCAAATTTCTTTAACTCTTTGTTGTATAAGAAAAGTGGCTCCTCACCCGGTCCACCAGGTTCCCCAGGTAGCGTTGGAGCGAGCCCTGTTAAAGTTGGTGAGTACTTCCAGCATTTAGATAATCTTTTAAACGAAGTTCGAGATTAAAACATTCTAATTATGTACAATTATTTTGTATTAATATTACAACATTACTTTTAGAAGTGTGGGTTGACTATTATTTTGTATAAACACAGAAAATAGTTCAATGTTTCAAATTGATTTTCTCTGAAACGATGCGGAGTATTAATTAAACTAGCAATTTAATACGCGCCCTGCAGCGCGCGTGAAACGTTGCATTAGTAGCTGTTAAGAGATGGTAGAAGAATATACTGAAATATATTTCAAGTAAATACAAAAAAATATAAGTATATGTATGTATATAGAATTTTTAATACACTTCATTATACAATTTTCAATTCAGAGGAAATGTATCAGGGCTTTACCAATAATTAAAATTTTTTAGTTTTCTTTGCTCCGGATGTTTGATAAGAGTCTCCTTGTTACTAAAAAAAAAGTTTACTGGACCGGAGGATCAATTAAAAATATCAGTACACTTAAAAAAAAGCAACAACGGTTGTAAAAATGCCAAATTTCAACTTTCTGGAAAAAATAGCTCACGAAATAAATCAGGGCTTTACCATAATTACAATTTTCAAGTTTTCTTTGCTCTGGATGTTTGATAAGAGTCTCCTTGTTACAAAAAAGCGTTTATCGGACCGCAGGATCTGTTAAAAATATCAGTTAACTTAGAAAAAAGCAACAACGATTCCAAAAATGCCAAATTTCCACTATTGAAAAAAGGGGCCCACGAAATAAATCAGGGCTTTCCCGATAATTAAAAATTTCCACCTTTCTTTACTCCGGATGTTTGATAAGAGTCTCGTTGTTACAAAAAAACGTTTACCGGACCGCAGGATCAGATATAATGTCAGTTAACTTAAAAAAAAGCAACAACGATTGCAAAAATGCCAAATATCCACTTTTTGGAAAAAAGGCCCACGAAATAAATCAAGGCTTTCTCAATAATTAAAATTTTCTAGTTTTCTTTACTCTGGATGTTTAATAAGAGTCTCCTTGTTACAAAAAAACGTTTACCGGACCGCAGGATCCGTTAAAAATATCAGCTAACTTAGAAAAAAGTGCGGTTCCAAAAATGCCAAATTTCCACTACTGGAAAAAGTGGCCCACGAAATAAATCAGGGCTTTTCCGATAATTACAAATTTCCACTTTTCTTTGCTCCGGATGATTGATAAGTCTCCTTGTTACAAAAAAAAATGTTTGTCGGACCGCAGGATCTGTTAAAAATATCAGTATGCTTAGAAAAAAGCAACAACGGTTGTAAAAATGCCAAATTTCCACTCTTTGGAAAAACTAGCTTTCTCGATAATTAAAAATTTCCACTTTTTTTTACTATAAGAGTCTCCTTGTTACAAAAAAACGTTTACCGGACGGCAGGATCAGTTAAAAATATCTGTTAACTTAGAAAAAAGCAACAACGGTTGCAAAAATGCAAAATTCCCACTTTTTGGAAAAAATGCCCACGAAATAAATAAATCAAGGCTTTCTCAATAATCAAAATTTTTCTAGTTTTCTTTACTCCGGATGTTTGATAAGAGTCTCCTTGTTACAAAAAAACGTTTACCGGACCGCAGTATCCGTTAAAAATGTCAGTTAACTTAGAAAAAAGCAACAACGGTTCAAAAAATGCCAAGTTTCCACCACTGAAAAAAGTGGCCCACGAAATAAATCAGGGCTTTCCCGATAATTAAAAATTTCCACTTTTCTTTACTCCGGATGATTGATAAGAATCTCCTTGTTACAAAAAAGCGTTTACCGGATCGCAGAATCAGTTAAAAATATCAGTTAACTTAGAAAAGAGTAACAACGGTTGCAAAAATGCAAAATTCCTACTTTTTGGAGAAAGTAGTCCACAAAATAAATCAAGGCTTTCCCAATAATTAAAAATTTCCCTTTTCCTTTGCGGGGGATGTTTGCTCAAAGTCTCCTTGTTACAAAAAACATTTACTGGACCGCCGGATTAATTAAGGGTATTTGATACATAATGATGTCACGAATTACCGACCAATTTTTTATTTATATTCGGCGAGTTCATTAAGAGAGAAATGCAAATATAATTCTGAAATTTGAGGAAATAATATGAAATATGTCAAGGAATGTCTGGTGCGTTTCAATTCTTATTTTGAAAAATTGAAAAACGTCAACATCACAACAATTAATATAAAATAATAAAAAAACGAAAGCATCTCTACGAACCAACTTCATGCTTTATACTTTACAATTTATCATCATGCAGATTCTTATCTTAGAATGGAAAAACTTTTCTAGGTGAGAACGAGAATTGAGAGATAAGATAATTTGTTTACTCTACAAGATTGCAATCCATTTTTCTAAATATTTTTGTTGATATTTTTTGCAGAGGGTGGTGCAGTTGACAAAGCAGCGATGCGGAACGACGCCGCTGCGGAATTGGATCGCATCACTCGAACCAAAAAAATTCCGCCAGTCGATTTGAATTCATCGTCTGAGTGTTGAATTAGCACAACTTATCTTCGCGTCTCAGCTGAACCGGATCAATGTCATACGATTTGAAATCGTGCTAACCGCTAAGCATAATTTAATAGTCTAGCTAGACTGAAGTAATCGTCGTATCATTGCTCTTAAATTATTACCGAGGGTCAGTGCAAGAAGATGATCAACGTACCACGTCTCAACGAGCTCGATGGAAAGATCGCCTAGTATTTTTTCTATATCGTACAGAGATCTACAAATAGTGTGGTACTTAAACTTAAATCCGAGAAAGTTATTTATTTATCCCCGTTTTCAGTGTTATTCGCAGTAGACAATAATCACTCCTTCGTTGCACCATTTACTAACCGAATTTTGCTTTCTTCCAACTGATGAGTATAAAAAATAGCAATAGCTTTTTCAAGCAAGTCAAGCTTCTAATTTACATTTCCGAATTGTAAAAAGAATTTAATTTAATACAGTATTTAGCATACTTTCAATTTTAACATAATTTGAATTTGATGAAAAGTAATTCTCTGCTAGGTGCTGATTTTCTGTAAAAGTTCGCACAGAACTCAAAGATTCTAGTACGCTGGTAATTTGTTTAGCAACGAAGAAAGGATATCCGAGATTTTTGCATTTGATGAAAATAATATATATATTTATATCGCTTGTTTTGATACTTTTGTTTCGCGATAAGTTTGTATCGTTGATAGCATCGTGACATGATTTTTACTTACTGGCACGAACTAGTATTAGGTGTAAACGAAAGTGGGGAAAACACTTGAAAAGAACAGAAAAATATATATAACAATGAAATGCCAGTCTAAGTCTGTTTTAATATATGTTCTCGACGATGTGAAAAATAAAATAAAGCAGACTATCGTTGTTATGAAGAATTTAATATAACAAAAAATTTCACATATTCTAATTTATACCTCGTTGGCTGAGTTTTGTAACGATTTATATCGTATCGTTTAGTGGTCTACTATCATCAAATTTACGGAGCATTTCTCCTACAATTGCAGTGCCAATAAAATGAAAGTTGGTGCCTCTTATAGAGTGTAAATTCTCGCGTCATTTATTAGCAATGCGATTGGGGCTGAGGGCTCGTAATCAACTCTACATAATGCCTCTCACATTCGTTTACTTCGACAAAAAGTCGGCTGTATATACAAATAATTATACAACAATTTCTTGAATAAAGTCATTTTTTACATAATTTGCAATGTATATCGTTAACCATGCAAGCTTATAAATCATATCGTTGATGCCGTGTCTTTTTTTTGTGGCGCCCGCGCAAATATCTGAAGTTATGAGAACTGCGAAGTAAAATAAAATGCAAACTTCGGATATCGGCGAGTGCTTATTTTTACAATATGCTCGCCAAATTTTAATACTCTACAACTAGGAAAATTCGAAACGTAACGTCTGGGAACGCTGTATAAGACACAGCTATTCTCACTGATTATGGATATGCGAGATTCTTCAGTCTCGAGGCAACTAATAAAAATGGAAGAACGTCAAAAACATACAAAAGTGAAATCGTCGATTCCTGAATATTTACACTCTAAGTTATACCTTGGAACTAAGGAAAATGTAAAAGATTCATGATTAAACAAAAGTACGGTCAAAAAGATGTCGAAAGTAAATTTCTAATCTACAGCCTATGTCATCGAAAATATAGCTTCGAAACAGTTGTACAGCACTTTGGCAACAGAAACGTGTAAATAACGAGTAAACATAAAATATTCTAAAAATTGCACAAACAGAAAGATGTATATCAGACATGTATATCAAACAGAAAGATATATATAAATATATGTAATATATAAACTGCAGATATAATTATTATTGTTGGAATCAATTGCAGTGAGAATGGCTGTCTGCTACTATAGATTACTATCTTCAGATAAGAATTGTGCGTTCTGCCGAAGGTTTGAAGTGCAAACCATTTTCTCTTTATATTCAAAAATTGAGATTAAAGAGTAGCGAAAGGGGTATAAGCACGGATAAGTTGCCCCCGCCTGGATCTGGTTGAGATTTTTACAGCAAGGGAGATTAAATTTCCCAAAAGATTATATTTGAAAAAATTTTTATAAGGGTAAGAAGGTATAATTTATAATTGGTAAGAAGAAAAATCGAAAATAATTTTTTTTTCGAGAACGGCTGAATCCATTTTTATGCAATCGGTTCAGCCGATTTCATAAATGTGGATGATTATGGGTTTCGAAATGTTATGGGTTTCAATGGAACAATGTTATAAAAAAATTACGGAATTTTTTTCAAAAAATTTTGTCACAAAACACCGTAAGTACTCTTAGAGTACAGTACAACGTATGAAATAAACATTATTTTGAAATACATTTGCTATTTCAATGATTTATCATCTGCCATATTTTTGTCTAAATTTAATAAATTTAAATAATTATAATTTAAACGTGGATAACAAATGAGCTTACTCAATTATCAGATAATGCTTTAATGGGGGGCGGGGGTGTTAAAAAATTCCGCATTCCATATTGGAAAAATCTAGAATACCTGGAAAAAACTTGGAAAAGTCAGGGAATTTTTTTCAGGAATTTCACCAATTTTTCAGGAATTTTTTTCAGACACCCTGAATAATATGTCCGAGTTTCAAAACAATCGGAGGTGTAGTACGTAATTTAAAAAAATGAAGATCTTGAGCCCGTCACGTGCGGTGTGGACATTCGATGAAAAAATGTTCAAAATAATATACCGGCTTATATTTTCAACCGATTTTAAAGATTTTTTTTTAAAACGGCAGCTAAATAAATTCTTGAAAGATCTGTGAGGGCCAATTTTTAAAAAAAGGTGATAAATTTTTTTATTTAAGTATAATCATTGCAAAAATTAAAATTTTTAAGTTTCTGATGCATTAACAATGCATAAGTTGTTCAGTTTGAGTTAAATTAATGTGTAATTGATAAATGCAGATTCGCAAAATACTAATTGAGAGTTTATAATAAATTAATTTGTTATTAACAATTGTATTGTTATAAACAGCAGTCTGACATTTTATAATAATTTTGAATGTTTATAAAGTGACTTTTGTCTGTAATCGAATTTGAAGTCATGTCAGAGCATTACAAAAATAAATGGAGTTTATTTCTTAGTGTTATAAACAAGTAATATAAACAAACGCAAAGTATAAGCAATTTTTGAAAGTTTGAGGTACTTTTTTTTGGAAATTTTTTTGCTAGTTATATTGGTTTGCCAGTGGTCTTCTTTTTTTTGAAATTTGTTTCAGTTGGTTTTCCAGTGATATTCCGGAATTGACATTTTATGAAAAATGTGATTGGTATAAACAAATGTCATAAACAAATTCGCTGTTTGTACAATTTTTTAAAGTTTGAGGTTCTTTTTTTTGGAAATTTGTTTCAGTTGGTTTTCCAGTGATATTCCAGAATTGACATTTTATGAAAAATTTGATTGTTATAAACAAATAGCATAAACAAATTCACTGTTTGTGCAATTTTTTAAAGTCTTTTTTGGAAATTTTACATACACTGACATTTTATGAAAAATATGATTGTTATAAGCAAATGGCATAAACAGATTCGCTGTTTGTGCAATTTTTTGGAAATTTACAAATTTGCAAATTTGGAAATTTTTTGAAAATTGGGTTGCCCGTGATATTCCGGAGCAATACACTGACATTTTATGAAAAATATGATTGTTATAAACAAATGGCATAAACAGATTCGCTGTTTGTGCAATTTTTTGGAAATTTCCAAATTTGCATGGAAGTTTTTTGGAAATTGGTTTGCCAGTGATATTCCGGAGCAATACACTGACATTTTAAGAAAAATGTGATTGTTATAAACAAATGGCATAAACAGATTCGCTGTTTGTGCAATTTTTTTGAAATTTCCAAATTTGCATGGAAATTTTTTGGAAATTGGTTTGCCAGTGATATTCCGGAGCAATACACTGACATTTTATGAAAAATTTGATTGTTATAAACGAACGGCATAAACAGATTCGCTGTTTGTGCAAATTTTTAAAGTTCAAAATAATTTTTTTTTATATTTGTTTGCCATAGTTATTGCAAGTATATTGTCATTTCATTACAAACGTTATATTCTATAAACGAATTCGCAGCGAATTTGTTCAGGAATATCACAAACCAATTGACACACATTTCCAAAAAAAGTACCTCAAACTTTCAAAAATTGCTTAAACTCTGCATTTGTTTATATATTGTTTGTTTATAACAATGAGAAATATGCTTCCATTTATTTTTATAATGCTTTTGTTCATCTAATTGTTCTTCTTTGTAACTTCTAATTGGATTACAGACAAAAGTCACTTTATAAATATTCAAAATCATTACAAAATCTCAGACTGCTGTTTACAACAATAGAATTGTTAATAACAAATTATTAATTTATTATAAACTGTCAATTAGTATTTTACGAATCTGCATTTATCGATTACACATTAATGTCACTCAAACTGAACAATTTATGCATTGTTAATGCATCGGAAACTTAAAAATTTTAATTTTTGCAAAGTTTATACTTATATAAATGAAAAAAATACTTATCAACTTTTTTTAAAAATCGGTTCTCACAGATCTCTTAAGAATTTATTTAGCTTCCGTTTAAAAAAAAAAACTTTAAAATCGGTTGAGAATGTAAGCCGGAATATTATTTTCAAACTGAACAATTTATGCATAAACTTAAAAATTTTAATTTTTGAAAAGTTTATACTTAAATAAAAAAAACTTATCAAATTTTTTTAAAAATCGGCTCGCACAGATCTCTTAAGAATTTATTTAGCTTCCGTTTAAAAAAAAACTTTAAAATCGGTTGAGAATATAAGCCGGAATATTATTTTGAACAATTTTTTATCCAATGTCTACACTGTGCAGCGCAGACCAGCGCGCTCCAGAATATCACTGGCAAACCAACTGAAACAAATTTCCAAAAAAAAGTACCTCAAACTTTCAAAAATTGCTTAAACTCTGCATTTGTTTATATTACTTGTTTATAACAATGAGAAATATACTTCCATTTATTTTTATAATGCTTTTACAGGACTTCTAATTGGATTACAGACAAAAGTCACTTTATAAATATTCAAAATCATTACAAAATCTCAGACTGCTGTTTATAACAATACGATTTTTAATAACCAATTATCCATTTATTATAAACTCTCAGTTAGTATTTTGCGAATCTGCATTTATTTAACAATACGATTGTTAATAACCAATTATCCATTTATTATAAACTCTCAGTTAGTATTTTGCAAATCTGCATTTATTTATTACACATTAATGTCACTCATACTGAACAATTTAGGCATAAACTTAAAAATTTTAATTTTTGCAAAGTTTATACTTAAATAAAAAAAAACTTATCAAATTTTTTTAAAAATCGGCTCTCACAGATCTCTTAAGAATTTATTTAGCTTCCGTTTTAAAAAAATCTTTAAAATCGGTTGAGAATATAAGCCGGAATATTATTTTGAACATTTTTTCATCCAATGTCAACGCCTGAGCGCTGCACACCGCACGTCACGGAAAAAAGATCATTTTTTAAAACTATGAACTACCCCTCCGATCAGTTTGAAACTCGGACATGTTATTCTAGAGTATATAAAGATCGTTTAGGGAGAAAATCGTGATAGTGCCTCAAGTAAATCCCATAAAAAATTCGAAGATTTCGAAAATTTTTTTTACCCGTATTTATTAAAAAAAAATTTCGTTATCTTTTTACAACATTGTAGCATTGAAACCCTTTACCACAATAAAACCTTTTACCACATTTCGAAACCCATAACCGACATTTATGAAATCGGCTGAACCGATTTCATAAAAATCGGTTCAGTCCTTTTCGAGAAAAAAATTATTTTCGATTTTTCTTCTTACCCTCATAACTCCCATAAAATTTTTTTTAGATATAATCTTTTGGGAAATTTAATCTCCGATCAATGAAAACTTGCTGTAAAAATCTCAACCAGATCCAGGCGGGAGCAGCTTATCCATGTTTATTCTGCATGGATAATTTTAACAACTTATTTGCGAATTTCTTAGACATTCAACTTTTCTGAGTACGAAATTGATACAAGACGCTCTTTGTGAAATTCACTTACATACTGAAAAAGTTTTTTAAAACTTTAAGAGTATAAAATTCAACTTCTAAACTATAAACTTAAAACTCATGTTAATTTCAGTTTCAAGTTTGAGTTAAAAATTATTTTACTTAGCAAAGAGCGACTCAAAATTGCGACTTACACTTGCATTCATAATTGCGATCTAACCGCAATATTGCGTCATTTTTAAATCATATCTATACGATACATATCTACAAAATCTGGCAAACTTTCTTTAGTTCAAGAACACTTGAATAAGTGGCCAGTTTTAATGAAAAAATGATTGGTACTTTAGCAAAAATTACATTTTCGCTTAGTCGTGAGTCATACTTGTATAAGCAATACAACGAGAGGTACTTTAAAAATATTTTGCTGCTCTAATGTATTATAGTAGCAAATTCAAATTTTTTATCGAAACCCGAGAAAACAGTTGTGAAATCTAAGTTCGATATACTTTTTTCAAGGTTGTTCAGCATCCTACTAAGGTTTCAGAAAACCGCGATAATCACGTGAAAATGTAACACAAAATTCGTTTAAATATTTTCAAAAGTTTAAAAATATTTAGTTTTATAGCATTTATAAATTAACTTTATTCGTTAATTTGAATAATAGTCTTATCAGAGAAAGAAAAATCTATGTGTGGACAACTAAGAACCATTCTTAATCAAAATATGAATTTTCTGAACAGTACCAAAAAAATCTAAGAATAGCAAAATAAGTTTTTGAAAATTGTCACACCATCTAAGTAAATTTTTCACGTGCTTTCTCGAAATTCTGTGTGAAAAATTTTAAGGTTTTAGTAGAACGCTGAATGCCTACAACCGAAACAATTGGATTTTCAGTAAATATTTAAGTGAACTTCACTGGAAGGCTTTGACAAAAGTTTGAAGAACACTAACTCTCGAGAAACGGAAGAGGAACATTCAGTTTACTCGATAGCCCAATTCTATCGCAGCTGACTCTCATTTTAAATAATCTAGTAGAAATTTAACGTAATAATTAAATAACTAATGTACTAATTACAATGATAAAGAACAGATGATCGACTACAAAGCGAAAAGTGAAGCTCGAAGTCTTATAACAAAACAAGTCTCGCTTCTTTTTTTTTCTCTAATTGAAAAAAAAACTTATGATAGTCTCACTTCTTAAGCTTTTTTCCCTTTAAAACGCTAATTTAATTAAATTTAAATTCAGCAGTCTTACTTTTTCATTAAATTCAGTAGAGTAAGATTCGTTTATCAACGGCCTTGCGACAAATTGGACATTCGGACATGCGATCGCCACACATTTGGCATGTTCCATGTCCACAGAGGAAGATCATGTTCTTTAGGCGGTCTAGGCAAACTGGACACATTGTCTGTAACAAAAAAAAAATAAAGTTTTTTATCTTCTTTTTAAAAGAATTATCGAAAATTTCATTCCTTTTTCTACACAGAAAAAAAATCGACTAAATTATCAGAAGACGTTATAATAGGGACAGCAGCTTTTGTTTATATTTACAGAAATATCTATTAAGCTTACGAATTTTACATTAACCCATGATTCTGTTGATTTTACAGAAAAGTGTGTAAAATCCGCAGGCTTAACAGAAATTTCTGTAAATGTAACAGAAAAAATCTAATACCTTCTCATATGATGAGAATGTAAAAATCTGCGGTCTCTATTTTAGGATTTCAAATTAGGATTTCTGCTGGAACAAATTAGAAGCAAGCTGATTTTTGTCTTAAAATGTTTAGATGGACGTCCTCAGGCTGTCTAGCATCCTGGAAATCCTTGAAAACCTGAAAAAGTCCTTGAATTTTTGTCTATCTGGAAAAACCTGGAAAAGTTCTTGAATTTCACTCATAGTCCTGGAATTTTTATCTCTCTGAATTTGAATTATTTGACCTGTAGCATCCCTGTCATTTGAAGAAGACTATTCTTCAAATGACAGGGATGCTACAGGTCAAAGAATTCTGGAAAGTCAGGGAATTTAAAAATGGTCAGGAAAAATCGAGAAAAGTCAGGGAAACCTTCAAAGAGTCAGGGAAGTTTTTTTTATTCAACAAATTAAAATTATATCTCAATTTAACAATTATTATTAATTTAAACCTTCAAAGAGTCAGGGAATTGTTTTTGATTCAACAAATTATAATTATATCTCAATTTAACAATTATAATAATTATATAATTATAATAATACAAAATCAGGAATCACAGTCAGTCCCCTATTCCCCCTTTTTCCCCCTTTCCCCTATTATTCTCCAAATCTCCTAAAATCATTTTTCTTAGAGTTTCATTCCTTTTTCTCCCTTTTTCCCCTTTTTATATTCAAAATTCCGAATAATTTTTAAAAAATTATGAGAAATAGAAACTTGTTACATTCAAAAACTCTTTTAATGTTTTCTTCAATTTCTCATAATTTCCAAATTTTCAAAATCTACGAAAGTCTCCTAATATCTCAGAATCTTTAAAATTGATTTAAAATCCTTAAAAATTCTTCAAAATATTGTACATGTAGTTTTGAGACTGTTCTAGAACCTTCTGGGTTCTTCTACAATAATCTTATAAAATAACATCCCAAAATTCTTCAATATTTTTTGAAAATGTCAAAAAATGTTTCTATGAAAAATAAAAAAATATTTATTTTTAAAAAATTAAACATGTCGAGCCGGAAATCCTTTCACTTTGAATCAAAGAAGCGTGCCATATTCATGGTTTCTTGAAAAAAAATTTGGAAATTTTTTTCGCGTTTCAAAATCGTCAAATTTTACAAGTGCTATTTTTAAGCTTAAAAAAATGTGAAAATATTTTTTTATGAAATTAAAAATATGGCACGCTTCTTTGACTCAAACTAAAGTCATTTTCGGCTCAACATGTTTAACTTTTTCAAAATAAATATATATTTTTTTTTAATTAAAAAAAAAACATTTTTCGACATTTTCAAAAATTCTAATTTAAAGGAAACATTTTTTTGGATTTTTTATTATTATTCATCATCGAAAACTACATGTACAAAAAATTCGGCATAATTATCTCTTCCATAGGAAAAATTTGCAAAATGTTTATAATTTCGAATTTTTACGTCAAAGAAATTTTTTTTTTGAAATTTTTTTTGCCGCTTTTTGATGTCAAACCACAACTTTTTTTCACTTAGCTCAAAAGTTCAATCAATTTTAGCATTTCTTCTGCGCCCCATTCTACAACATATATTAGGCTCTTCTAGAATCTTCTAAAATTTTCTAAATACTTCCGTAATCTTCTGGAATTTTCTACAGCATCTTTTAGAATCCTCCAAAGTCTACAAAAGATTACCGAAATTTTCTCAAATTATTTAGAATCTTCAGAACTTATCTGAAATCTGTTAAAATTCTCCAAAATATTCTAGACTGTTTTAAAATCTACAGTCATTTAGATTCTTCTAGATTCTTCCATAATCTTTTAGAATCTTTTCTGGATTCTCCTATAATAATTTTACACGACCTTAAAGAATTCTTAATACAATCTTGAAGAATTCTTAAAAATTCTTTAATATTCTTCATAATATACTAGAATGTTCCAAAATCTTCTAAAATCGTCTAAAATCTTCTGAACTCTTCCATGATCTTCTAAAATATTCTAGAATCCTCAAAAATATTCTGAAATGTACCTGAAGTTTTGAACCTTCAAATGAACGAACTTTTTTTATTAACTTAAATTTATCTTGAAATATTGTTCAATCTAGAAAATAAAGAGAAATATCATGAGTTTTTTTATCATTAAATTAATAATAATTTAATGACTTCAAGCACATTATTTTGAATTGCATTCGAATTTCCAACATTATGCAGAATCCTTGAGAACCCTCTCAAGTCTACAAAAGACTTTAATAATCTTGAAGAATCTTCCAGACTGTTTTCAGTATCTTCCTAAAATTCTGTAGACTTTTTGAGTGTTAAAGAAAAAGTCTGGAAGAGACCAGAAGATTTTAGAACTTTATGGAAGATTGTGGACGAATCAGGAAGTCTCTGGGAGATTTTAAAACACTCAAAAATCTAAATTAAAGAAAATTTGTTGAGATTTCTAAATAAATAAATAAATAAATAAATAAATTTCAAAGGATTTAATAAATCTACAAGTTTATGGAAAATCAAAAATATTCTTGAAGATTTTCAAAGTTTGTTGAATAGTCCAGAAGTCATGAAGGATCTTAGAATATTCTAGAGTATTCAAAAGATTATGAAAGTTTAGAAATTTAAGGAGTGTTGTGTTCGATTTTAGACAGGAATCTAAGATTTTTGAGGATTTTTTTAAGATTCTGGAGAATTGAAGCTTCCTTGGTATTTAAAAAAAACTTCCCTCCTTTTTTATTTTTTAAAATCCCCTTTTTCGAAAAAGAAATCCTCTATTATCCTTAAAATTAAACTACTGAACCATTGTGATCCCTGTATTATATAATTATAATTATAACGTCAGATAACGGTCAGGGAAAATGGAGAATTGGTTAGGGAAAGTCATGCAATTTTGAAATTGGGATTTTGAGGCAACCCTGAATGAAATCGGGAGAAATCGTTTATCAATTGCTTTAGTAAACTTATTTTGTAGAAAACTAATCATTAGTTTTCATAGGCTTACTAATTTATTTAGTTAGGTTACTAAATGAATTTCTAGTTTTTCACTGCAAAATAGTACTTTATTTATTACAGATTAGTAGAAACGCTTACTAAAGCAATTGGTAAAACGACTTAGTACAAAACTACTAATTTTTATAGAGTATTTCCTTAAAAAAATAGTTAGAGTATTTCCTTAAAAAAAAGTTTTTTAAGCTTATACAGATAAATACAGTTAGCTAAACTCAAGAATTTCATAAATCGTATAATAAACATTTTATATAGTTGTGTAAATTATTTCTTTCGTACAGGCTCAAGAAAAAAGTTTTTTTTTCCATCAAAGTTTATGGTAATAATAAAAAATGATACCTGGAAAAATTTATTTCATACCTGGAAAACCTGGAAAAGTCCTGGAATTTTTTTCAGGAGAAACGCTAGACACCCTGCATCCTTTTAAAGCCCTGAAAAGTTTGAAGCTGAATTCTTAAACAAAGCTTTGTTATTAACAAAAAAAGTAAAATTTCAAAATTTTTTCAACACGTTTGCTTGTATTGTTACTTTCAATTAAGCGATAGGTAAAAAGTGTATAGAACTTTGTTTTTAGAGCATAAAATAAGTTTTAAAATGAGCCTTTAGCGAATATCCTACGACAAATAGTTTACGAGATATGAATTTGTTAATTAACATTGTGCGTTTCTCAGGAAAGACAAAGCGATGAAGAATTTTTATTGTTGCAAAAAAAATGGCGATCGGGTTTTTGCTATTGGATTCTCAAATTAGATAAAAAATGTTTTTTAATACTTTGAACGTATTAAAAACGTTATTGCTATTGGATCCTAAAATTAGATAAAAAATGTTTTTTAATACTTTCAAAGTATTAAAAAACATTTTTTTTATTTCAGAATCCAAAAATGACAGAGGGAGAGGGCACTTTTTTTTTAAACATTCATATTCTGTAAAAAAAATTTGTTGAGTTCAATTTTTCTGAAATATCTAACAGATTGTGCACCTTCAGGAAAAAGTATATTTAAGATGTCAAGGAAATTTTTCACACTGTTTATAACAAATCATTATTTACAAATTTTAAAAAATTCTATTACATTTTGGCGCAGTTCTATGAAATTGTTTATAAAATTTGTTTAAATAATATTTTTTTTCAACGAATATATTGCACGTAGGACTTTTTGGAAAAATAATAATTAAAATCTACCTTCCTCAATGGTTATACCCAATTTTTTTCAAAGTATGGGAAAAAAATTATTGCTTATAACGATTTCTTATAAACAATGTGAAAAATTTTGTTGATATCTTAAATATACTTTTTCCTGAAGATGCACAATCTGTTAGATATTTCAGAAAAATTGAACTCAACAGATTTTTTTTACAAAATATGAATTTTTAAAAAAAAGTGCCTCCCCCCTTTGTCATTTTTAGATTCTGAAATCCAAAAAAAATGTTTTTTAATATTTTGAACTACCCAATTTGAGAATCTAATAGCAAAAACCCGATCGCGATTTTTTTTGCAACAATGAAAATTCATCATCGCTTTGTTTTTCCTGAAAAGCGCACAATGTTAATTAACAAATTCATATCTCGTAAACTATTTGCCGTAGGATATTCGCTACGGGTTTTAAGCTTTTCAAAGTTTATTTTATAATCGAAAGCTTTTTAAGCATTTTAAAGCTTCTTTTATGCTCTGAAAACAAAGTTCTATACACTTCTTACCTATCTCTTAATTAAAAGTAACAATCAAAGCAAACGTGTTGAAAAAATAATGCAATTTTACGATTTTTGTTCATAACAAAGCTTTGTTTAAGAATTCAGCCTCGAACTTTACAGGGCTTCAAAAGGACGTCCATCCAAACATTTTGGATGGACGGCTTGACGGCATTTTGAATGATTGGCTTGCTTCTACACTCATCGCTTGAAATAAGGCCAGGCTCGGGGTAGACGGCCTTAAAGTCGATGCTATTAAAATCCAGTTTGAACCAGATTTAAAGCGACGGCGAGCAATCTCATCTCAACCCTCAGGACCGCGTATATAGTCTCTGAACGTACAAAAGTAAATGCACAGAGAGTCGCGATGTAAAAAACTTCTGGCGGCCCTGACTGCCCGAGTGATGGCGCCATCGCGGGACGCTCAGGGGGGGGAGACAGAATCAGTGAAGCGTGAACGACCATGAAGCCGGCCTTATTTACAGCGGACCCATTTCCAGCGATGAGTGTAATTTGTTCCAGCAAATGGCCTTTTGCGGCTAATTTGACTGTACTATTTTTTACCAGATGACCTGTTAATTTAATAGATTTTTTTTCTCCATATACTTGAATCTTTATGAATACATTTTTTAATTCAGATTGTTGAATAGCCATGTGAAATGGATTTAGCTTTCAAATTATTAAAAACCAAAATAAAAAGCTGCTAAATTTAATGTCGAAACTCTTGTTAAAATTAATGAAAACACTCCTTCAAAGAGAAAGCTTTATTTTTGTCAGATATTAAGAGAATAGAAAAAAGAGTTTCCTTTTGAACGATTTGTTTTGAAGACATTGCTGCTGACTTCCTTTAAATTAATTTGAGTATTCTGAAACTTGTCGTGTTTTTTAGAACAAGAAATTGTCTTTTCTCTATTTTAATTAAAGTTTCTTACCTGTTCTTTGATATCTTGCAGCTGTTGCTGCAGTTTTTGTATATCACTGTGAGAAGTATCTCGACTTCCGTTGTTCATTAAGATAGTTTCACCACCACTGGTGTTTGTAGGTGCCGGCTCTTCTTCTTCATCAACTTTCACGTCTGTCAACGAACCTGCTAAGGAAAAAAAGATTTCCATATTTCATAAAAGTCCTTAATAGTGTCTTAACCACTGCATCTTTTTGGTTACTTGTGCTAAATAATTTTTTTCAACTGCCAATAGTTAATTATTGTTATAGTTTGGCAGTATAATGCTAGCCAATAATTAACTGTCAATTTAACAATAGCCAGACGTTTTTCTGCATGAAAATAGTACAAAAACAGCATTTTTGAAATTTTTGGAAAATTCACTTTTTCACTTTTTGCAACGACATAAACAAATTTTTAAAAAACTTTGATGTTGAAATATTTCTTGGAGTATCCTAGTGCTTGTCGAATTTTGCCAGAATTTTAAAAATGAAATTGGAGAAGATATTTAAAAAAATAGAAATTTGCATTTGTCCACTCCAGTAGACAGATGTAGTCAAGGTAAGTAATTGGTTGCAAATTTAAAATTGCAAAACTACAAAATTTTGAACTTATTTTTATGGTTTTCATGCCTAATTTGAAATAGAAAGTACGCAGGAGACAATAAATCTCAATGGTCGTGTCTCTCTTTTTCACAGAAATTGAAAGAGGTTTGATACTATGTATTATTCAGTAGAAAAGTGATATTGAAGAATTCTTATTATTTTTACCTGCGTTGGTATTGCACCCTTTTACGTATGTGACGTCACCTCCTCCACCACAGCAAACTGACATTGGTACCATATGTTGAATATGAGCACGACATTGGACGCATTTCTTCATTAAGGCAGCACAGGCATCACAGGCACACATGTGACCACAAGGACGAAAAAGGACACCCGCCTTACGATCCGAACACACGACACATTCTTCAATCTGTGAACATGAACATGACCATTTACAATCTTCAGAATATAAGTTTTAATTTTCAGATGAGGTTTTTAGTTTATTTTTTTAACCCCTTAAAGCACAGCGTATCATTTATGATATAGAGCTGTGCAGTCGTCAGTTCGAATTTCTACTCCAAATTAGTACCTTTTCGGTCAACGTTTAAGACATTGGATTTTTTGAAATTAAACTCAATTTCGAAAAATCCAAAGTTCTAAGCGTGACCGAAAAAGTATTCACTCCGAAGTCCGCTAAAGCCAATGCATATTATTTTTCACAGCAAATCTATTGAAAATTCGAGTTTCTGTACCTGTAGAGCAGGTTGAAACACGGTGTTTGCATCCCTAGGGCTGAAACAAAATGTTTCAACCCTAGAGGCTCTACAGGTACAGAAACTCGAGTTTTCAATAGATTTGCTTAAAACATTTTGTTTCAGCCCTAGGAATGTAAACACCGTGTTTCAACCCGCTCTACAGGTACAGAAACTCGAAGTTTCAATAGAGGCGCGATGAAAACGTTATTTTAGCAATGTCGTGTGACTTCAATCGACTTCGTTCTGACTTCGTCCTTACTTCATGACGTTCGATACGTTCGACTTCAGAGTGAATAGCCCCTCGGGTAACAACTTACAGTAAAAATTCGAACTGACGACTGCTGCTAGGCTCTACTATGATACACCCTCGTTTTTGAAGTTTTTCGTGTACCTATAACTAAATCATTCTTGTCACAAGATTGAAGAAACATTTTTTTACTTCCTCAATTTGCGATTCTGCATGCTAGTTTGAAAATAAAAAATCATAATTAGTTTTCGAGAAAAAAATTTTAAAATGTCGGAGAATTTCGATTTTCTGGTTGGTTGGTTGGTTGGTCTGCCCTAGCAGATATTTGGTTCATATTTGGGTGGTAAGTTTCTACCATTATAAGACTAATTTACCCCAAGTGCCAACTTCAAAACAAATATTTTGTACAAAAGTTATAAAAAAATGTTGAAAAATGAAGAAATTAAATTTTCTCGAAAATGGCTGCATCAATTTCGATGGTTCCAATATGTATTGTACAAGATATCACAGCGGCTCTAAAAAAAATAGAGAGTCAATTCTGAAAGTTAGAAAGGAATAAAAAAATTTTTTTTAATTTTGAAAAACTTTTTTTCATTGAAAGCTTTTTAGTACCGACACAATTTTCTTCCTTTGATACATTCACGCCCTCAGTAACAACATATGTTTTTGCGAAAATGATCCCAATTTTACTTCACAGTTTAAAAAAATTATTTTGTTGGCCTCTACAAAGTATGCCATTCCATTGAAACAAGAGGTCTTCTTAATTTTAACTCTTGACTCTTCAATGAGCATCATTCAAACCATAGACACGCTTTTGCGTAGATTTTACTTTACATCTTGTATTTTCGATCTTTTCAGTGTGATATTACATACGCCACACAGTGAGGCCAAAAACACTTTTTGTGGACAAAAGTCTGTCTACAAGCCAATTTTCAATGGATTTTCATGTTTTTTTTTTTAAATGACCGTAAGCCAGATAGCACAACAGTTTGCCGCAAGTAAGAATATATCCGCCTTACAGCAACCTTGCGAGGCAAGCTTGAGAGAAACTTGCATAGTTATTTTGAGGAAAACATGCATCGTTAGTTTGAGGAAAACTTGCATCGCTAGTTTGAGGGAAATTGTCGAAGTAGAATTGAGAAAATCTTGCATCGCAATATTTAGGGAAGGTTGAGGGAGCGCTCTATTATATA
>JBAGKK010217454.1:0-44332 GCA_037177015.1 Euceroptres primus | reverse complement strand
AATTTGATCAAAAATAGCTTTTTTAGCCTTATAAATATTTATATCAGAGATAACCAATGACTTCACTAGAATTATTTTCATGAAATTTTCATTAAGTATAATGTATCTTCTAATTTCATGCAAAAGCGAGATCGTTTAACCTGAAAATTAGAAAATGAATTTATGAAATTGAATTCTGGAATTGAATTCTTCTTCTTTTCTTTGAATTTTTGTGAAATTTACTGAATTTATAGACAATTTTGAAAACTGCCCTAGCTTGCATTTTTGGAAATACATTAAGGTAAATATTTTTCCTAAAACTACTCTCTGAAACGAATGAATTCAGCTATTAAACATTAAAATCGGTTATGAATTACATTTTTTATGCAGATTTGAAAAGAAATGATTTTAAAAAAACCTTTGGAATGATCCATTTAAATTTTATCCAGCCCAAGTTAGTCCATGAGAGACAGGCATACTACGGACCCATTTGTTTGGGTGGTCTCTCTTGGAAAAGTGACGAACACGTCAATGTAAAAGTTTCCATTACCATCCGATATGGAAGAAATGTGATTTAAAGAAAAATGTTGTTTTTTTTTTTTAAGAAGTTTAAAATTCAAATACTCATAACTTCGCGAAAATATCTTTTTTCTCAAAACGGTAAAATACGTGTTCTTATTTTCTTAGAAAAACAACATATTTCATATAGACATAGACGAGTTATTCTGTGACTTGAATCTTGAAGTTGCACTTCCTGCCTGATTTGAAATGGATTCGGCCAGGAAAATAAATTTTGCAGCCAAAGAAATATTTCTTTAATTGAATCTATATTCATTGATTTGAAACGACGAATCCTTAATATTTTAATCAAATAATTCATGTATGAATGAATGAACAATTTTGGTTTCATTGACTGAAAGAAGAATTTCTTTGATCCAAACGAACACATCTTTCACTTTAGAAAAATATTTATTTTGAACTAAGAATAATTAGCTTGAATGCTTGAAAATTAATTTTAATTTCATTACAACCTTTCAAAGCATTATTAAACTGACAATGAAACTACTCGAAATGTCATGAAATGATGGATCAAATCAACAGAAATTGAAAAAATGAAAAAAGATGTAATAAAAAATAATAAAACACCTTTTGCATCATTTCAAGGTGAAATGAAACCATGTCAATCACAATGGTAGATGGTAGATACATCAAGCAATCAAAAATGATTTTCTGTACACGAATCGATCTCAAGAGATAGATAGATTCCCGCAATAAGATTTGCCCTTTTACACTGGATGCACGCCAATGTACACAAAAGACATTGCCCATCCCTTTTCCTGTAACGTCTTAGCTCCGTTCATTGGCCGCGTCTCGGTTCTTCGAGGTCAATCGTTTTCACGGTCACGCTGTGGAGTAATCGACGACAGAAAGACATTGAATTTTATCAATGACAGTATCAGATACAGATCCTTTTGACTTGAAAATTTATAAGTAAGCGCCTAATATCATTCGTGAAAGGTGATTCTTTTTCTCTTTCATTCTTAATTTTATTCTTTCTGATATAATACTTTTCATTACTATGCCACACCAGTCCCGTTCGCATCAACACCTGATGAATGTTGGACCACAGAAATGGTTCCCCATAGAGTTTATCTATAGACCCCAACCTCGTGGGTGGTTTAAACAGCTGTGAACTAAAATCCTAATGCAAAAGGGAGCATCCATTCATATACCATTTTCTTTCATGAATTTGTGACACGAAATGTACAATAATTTTAAATATTCAGGGTTGATGTACTCGGGTTTAAAAGAATGGCATAGAGAAAAGTTGTACATTATGTTTTCAGAAAGAAATATGAATAAGTTTATGGATAATCTTATCACCTAAAAACACAAAAATAAAGGAAAGAAAGAAGTTAGCCAAGTTTTTTTTTTGAAACTATATCTTCGGACTTAAATTTTCTATTATATATTATGTTATTTTAAAGATTAAAGCATGAAATTAATCATTTTTATATCCTTATTAGGTACCTTACTTTTAACACTCAAGCCAGAAAAATATTTGGTTGATTTGAAATTGCAATTCCTTTAAGCTTAGCATTTACAGCCTTTTAGATTTTTCCAGATTTTTTTCCAGCTTCTTTCACTCCCCTTTCAAGAGATAATTAGCAATTGTATGAAAATTAAAAATTCCTACCCTATCTTTTAAAACCCATTATCTCTGTGTTTTTTTTTGACCAACCTAGAATCACATCCTGCGATAAACATAATCATTCGAAATAACAATTTCTTGTCTCTGAAAAAAATTTAGCAACAATAGGAGGTTTGAAAATCTCGTGTCGTTTTCAATAGAAGGCGGAACGTGCTACCTGCAAGATTACAATGCAAAACACGGTATGCGTGAGCGCATAAAGAAGGGGGACTGGTAGTATGCATTACAGAATTTTTGGGCCTTATAACTGGGGCGATCGATTGCCTTCTGCCAACCCTCAGAGCATCTGTTCCTCTCTTCTTCCTTTCACCCTTTTAAACATTATTGCATGCGTGCCGGTTGTCGTTCTGTGGCATAAAGCACATAGAGAGACTCGTAAACAGATTAAGGGATTAAAAGTCTAGACCGGTATGGGGACCGCACGAAGGACTGTTTTTTATGAAAACCGCCCTTGCGTAATCAGCGTGTTCAAAGTCCTACGATCTTGCTCTAGAAATTTATGAGATTAAACTCCCTTTGAAAGGGGTCATAGGTGACCGATGCGGTCAATCGATTGGATAAAGTGTCCTCGAAACCACATTTCTCTTTTGAAATGGATATTTTTAGGAGCTTTTTGTTTTTATTTATATTTTCCGAGAATAATAAGAAAGATTGCGACATTGCAAGGGTGGTACGTCACGAGAGTCCATTTTGACCTTTATTCGATTTTATTTGTGGTTCATGATTATTTTGGGAGGAGTTTATTCTTTGTTCGCTAATCAAATAATTTTCATGAAATATGATATCTCGTTTTTTTTTTGAATCTGCAGATGGCAGAAGATTGAGAAAAATTCAAATTGATTGATTGGATACCTTGCTATAGGTACAAAAAATAAAATAAAAAAATTCTAAATTTTTACAACTTCTATCATACTTTTACAAGTCATAACAGACTCTCTAAACCCAATTTTTTGAACACAGGGTTGCTACAACATCTCAATTTCAAAATTTCCTGACTTTTCTCTGACCAATTTTTCATTTTCCCTGACCGTTATCTACCATTATAATCATACTTATATAATATTATAATTACATAATTATAATAGTTCAATTATACAGAACTGGTCACGAGTATCAGACCGTTTCACTTTCACTCGCATCGCATCGGAAAAGAATTCTTGTCTTTAACATTTAATAAATCGGGAAGGAAAGGCGACTGTAATTTTTGGCAAAAAGGATTGAAAAGATTAAGAAATTTCGCGTCGAATGAGCCATATGTGAATAACTTTAGAATATTCTTAGTTAAGATAGAGTTTAAGAAAACTAGAAGGAAATAATGTGCTAGGTGACAAATTTTCAACTCTTTTTTCAATTCCTGTAAAAATGTAGAAAAGATTTAGGAGAATTTTGAAAAAATTCATAGCGGTACTTTAAAGTACATTCCCGACAGAAAGTTTGGATACATTCATATGTATTTTTCAAAAATTTTAAACGAATGCAACTTGTTAACAATCTTAAAAATCTTAAATGAAACTTTTTAACAATTCTTAACGATATTTCCTTAAAACATATTTAAATCTGCGTCGAATGACCTCTATTTGAATTGTTTTCGATCACTCTGTAAGAAAATATGTATCTATAAAAAACAGTTTTTTGCCAATTTCTTAAATTATCAGTATCTCCGAAATTATTTCACATTTTTTAAGTTTCATGGGCTCATTTTAAAGGGGAAATCCTGCACTTTGTATAATCATCTACAGATTTGTTGGTGCATTTTAATATATTTGGCAAAGGGTTAAACGTATCAAAAAATAATCTGAAAATTTTGAAGAACGGTTTCATTATTCAAAATTATTTTAAAAAATCAAAGCTTAAGGTAGTTATAACGCGGCAATAACATTCAAAAGTTTACGCTCAGATAGATGTAAGAAATCACATGTTCTCTATTAATCATTAGTCAAAAATTTTGACTAGGTTTGTACACTATGCATAGAAGCCTCCTATAATATACGAATACACACATTCGTAGTAACACTGCGTAAGACAACGATATTGGCAACACCGCAATTTCATTCTCATCAGCTGGCTCTAGGGACTGTTGACTAATGTTAGAGAAAATTGTATTGATGTTTATAACACGCAAAAAATTCGTCAAAATGTCAAAACAACTCAAACTCAAGGGTAAATTTATAAAAAAGAAAGTGCTGGATAAACGTCTGAACGAAAATAATCTTTAAAAGCAAGTTTTGAAAATTGGATATATTGATGGAATCGATTCATAGACAATCAATACTTTTCTCTTTGTAGGTTATGTTCATCCAAAAATCATACATTTCTTCAGTTTTTTTTTCATTCTAATTAATTTTGAATGTGTTTTCTTTGCAAAAGAAACTCGTCTACTTCATTAAAACATTAAAGATAGGAAATATTTTTTAAATTGTTATTATTCTACCTGTAATAATCGATCGGTCAGTGCCCATCTCTACACTGTTGCGGTTATGTGTGAAGCGAACAAAAATAAAAATAGTGACCCATTCCCCCAAATCTCATATTCGCTGAAAGACGTATTGTCGTTTTAAATAATTTGCCGTGTAATAAGTGTGGTAAAATGATGTCATTGAAAAGCTCAGTAAAAGAGCCTAGATGAGATTTTTTAACCACAAAATAATATTGTGCTTTGATCTGCTGAGTAAACAGTGTTGCCACAACGTCACTGCCTACCCCCGCCATGTGGCTCGCGTGAACAGAAATATTATTCTTTTCAACATCATATTTTTTATACTAAACGCAAAATAATTTTCCATTTTTTTAAATAATATTCGCACGTTTTTTTCCCTATATATCTGTAGTATTTTAACTCAATGGTAAGTTTCTTTTTCATACTAGAATTTAAAATATGTCGATTGCCCTCGTTAGCTATGGGAGACCCATGCAAAAAGTACTGTACGTAATTAATAATATTTGCCTTTAGAAACAGACGAATAAGCTAAAAATGGTATGCATCGTTAGATAATAATATTTTCTACATATTTTGAAAATTTTAGACAACTCGTAAGTAAGGTGCGATTTCGGCACAACTACCTTAAGTGATTTGATAATAAATTCTGGAAAAATGATAGAATCTCCAGTTATTAAATTTTATTACCGTTTATTATGACAGTAACCATTCTTTAAAATTTTCAGGTTATTTTTTGTAACGTTTAACCCTTTGCCAAATCTATACAAGTGCACCGACAAATCTATAGATGATTTCAATAAAAAGTGCAGGATTTCCGCTTTAAAGTGAGTCTTAGAAACTTAAAAAATGTGACATAATTTTGGAGATACACTCATCAGTGGATCGAGAGCCGGGCTCGGGGGTAGACGGTCCTCGACTCGATGCTATTCGAGCGAGCAGTCTTCAGGACCGCGTATATAGTCTCTGAACGTACAAAAGTAAATGCGCCATCGCGGGACGCTCAGGGGCGGGGGACAGAATCAGTGAAGCGTGAACGACCAAGAAGGTGGCCCTCGATACAAATTTCCGAAATTTGGCATTTACGCCCTTATGCCCGACACTTTACATAATGATATTACAAATTATCAAACGATTTTTTAGTTATATCCAGCGGGTTTATTAAGATAAAATGCAAACATAATGCTAAAATTTGAGGAAATAATAAGGAATATATCAAGGAATCGATGTCTGGTGCGTTTCAATTATTATTTTGAAAAAAAATTATTTTTGAATATTTTTTTCGAAATAAAAACTGAAACGCACTAGACATCGATGCCTAAATATATTCTTTATTATTGCCCAAAATTTCAGCATTATATTTACATTTCTCTCTTAATAAAGCCGCTGAATGTAAATAAAAAATCGGCCGGTAATTCGTGACGTCATTATGTATCACATGCCCTTAATTATTTATTAAAATTAATTATTAATTTTGATTTTATATCATAATGCAATGATTCGTTAATTCTTTTTTTATTTGAGGTAATTTTAACCTGATACGCTATAAAACTTTGAATTCCGGCAAAAATTTATTTAAAATTTCGAAATTTCATGATCAAAATATTCATTCATATATCAAATATATTATGTATTGTCAAATTTCATATTAACAAATATAATGTCTTTTTAAAAGACTCTGTATTACAAAATATAATCAGTGGAAAAATTTATCCGATGATTGTTAGTAAAATATCTAAATTAAATTACTGGAACGTGAAATACAACATAAACAGTGTAATGCGCTTTAAGTAAACAGAAGGCATTAAATTGCCAAAAAGCATTAAATGGCATTGGGTTTTTTCCATAAGGTATTAAATGTCATTTTAATATCTTATTCTCCTGGAGGCAGTTAGAAGATTGTCAAAAAGCATTAAGTAGCATTATGTAGTTATTTAACATTCCAATTTCCTCAAAGGCATTAAAAAAAACTTTGGGGATTGTTACCGGGATAAATACATACACTCGTGTATACACATTAGGGTGGTTCTTATTTGGGCGATGTCCTCAAATCTTCGATGACCACCCGGAAAATTGATCAAGGTAAAAAAAATGTTTCCTCAAAATTTGAAGGAAATCGAACAATACTAACACGTACTTCTAGGCGACTGAAATTTTAAATGGAAAATACATGTACTTTTTTCTGAAAATCACTCAACCCTTTTTCACGCTCATAATAATTTATTTAAAATTCTCAAACTTTGAGTAGTTGTAGTACATAATAATAGGTTCAAACTCCAATTTTCACCAATATTTTTGAAAATTTTTTCTCTACTTGCAAGCTTACAGGAAAATGGAAACATCATGTGATAGTGACATATTCATCGGACTTGCAAGTAGAGAAAAAATGTACAAATAAATTGGTAAAAACTAAAGTTTGAACCTATTATTATGTACTACAACAATGCAAAATTTGAGAATTTTAAATAAATTATTATGAGCGTGAAAAAGTTTTGATTGATTTTCAGAAAAAAATACATGTATTTCCCGTTTAAAATTTCAGTCGCCTAGTGTTACTACGTGTTAATTTTGTTTGATTTCCTTCAAATTTTGAGGAAAATTTTTTTTATACATTGATCAATTTTTCGGGTGGTCATCAAAGATTTGAGGACATCACCCAAATAAGAACCACCCTAATGCACATAGACATACAGACATGTGTATTTTATAAATAGGTAGTGTTATAATTATGAATTTAATTTTCAAACCAATGAATTTATGTATAATTATTATTTTAGGTGTTGTAGCTTTTCTTTTTTTGCGTTTTTCTTGTTATTTTGTTTATTTAAAAAAAAATGTTTAAGAAAATATTTGGAAGTTGGAGTATACGCTAGACGCTAGACGTATCATCATGCCGAAGTATTTCAATAGTACACTCATCTCCCGTAAAGTAGCCGGCCTCGGGGGTAGACGGCCACTTAGTGAGCGCTATTAAAATGCAGTTTGAACCGGATTTAAAGCGACGAGTGAGCACTCTTATGTCAACATTTAGAACCGCATATATAGTCTCTGAACGTACAAAAGTATATGGGGCAAGGGACGCTCAGGGGGGAAGATAGAAGCAGTCAAGCTTGAACAACCGTGAAGTTGGCCAGCGAATAAGTGGCCACTTTACGCGAGATGAGTGTAAAAGATTTTAAAAGAATCAAGGACATTATGGAGAAGAAAATTTTTTATCGAGCCTTACTGAAAGATACAATCTCATCACAATATTGAATTCAAAAAATTACGACATAGAAAAATTTTTTTAAAATTTTTGATTTAAAGAAACTTTGTTTTTGAGACCTAGTGTAGATGAAATTGAATATAGTAATATTGTAAGTACCAAACTTACTTACTTTAGATATTATATTCTATTATAAGTCATTATAATGTTATAAAACATTATGTTATAAATTGGTTTCAAATCTAACTACACTGAAAAAAAAATATTAGCCAAATTGACAATGAGCGTATGGAGAAGGGTGTCAATAACAAATCGAATATTATTTTCATAATCATAATTTAATAAACATTAGAGAAATGTAGAAAAGTAACTACTTTCAAAAATTGCGTCTGAAATTATAAAATAAAGCCCTTTTGCACAAATTCGATTTCCAAGTAGACGCAATAAGCTTTCAAAAAAATTGTCTTCAATTATAAATTTCATGTCAATCGAATCGTTGCTGCTATGTAGTAAGCAACTAAAAGTACCTCTGCTAACCAAAAGAGATTCAACCATGTTCATCTCGTGTAAATTTACTTTTTCTATTATATCCCTTGCTCTAATTTTTGGGATAGTAGATTCAACCCAAGATAATTGATTAAATCAATTAATGTCGTACATGATACAAGAAAATCGTTTGTATTCCGTGGTGGTATTCATGGATGACAAAAGAGAATCTTAGGCATCAAAAACGGTAGAAATCATTCGAAAAATAAATCTCGAGAAAGTGACTGTAAATGTTGGATTTTCGGATGCACCAAAGGCAAGGAAGGACGGCAGGATGAAATTACTTTACTAGATAACAGATTCTCTCTTCGTTGTGGTTCATTACTTAAACAGTAATGTTCACCAAAAAGATTCAGTTTATCTTCAGGAACTGTCCGATCCTATCGAGTTTCTTTTGCACTTATCCGAACATCGAACGAGGCCAAAGTGTCTTTTTGTTTTCTTATCTAAAAACGAGAAAAATCATGAACAATTCCTTCAATACATGTGGTCAAAGGATTTTGTGGATGTAAGTATCTTGGAAATTATTGAAGAACGAAGTCACCATTTTCCTCTTTCAAGGGAGAAAGCAACTTTGCATTACTTCATAACCCAATTATTGGAATTCAAAAACGTAGCATGGAAGCGGGTTTGATAGGAAAGTGGAATGAATGTGATTTGTATAAACAAAATGATAAGCATGTAAAAAGAAAGTTTGTTAAAATAGAGAAACAGTTGAGTGATTTTGAAACACGCAACCTTTATTTTACTCTTGGTTTTGGATATATTTTGTCCTTCTGTGTATTCTTGGAAGAGATTGTTATATTATATAATCAAATGCAATAATATAATAAAATTGAAAATTATGATTTAATACAAAAACATTTTTTTAATGACCTGCAGTTCATTTGCAGGTCGTTTCGTGATATGAAACGACCATATCGACCATAACGATCATATTTTCATGAAATGAAAATAAAAATCAATAAAAAAGATAATAAAAGATTCACAAAGATCTGAATTGTCGGGTAATTTGTAGCATCCTATTCTGAAATATTAGATATTTTAAAATGTTCAAAAATAACGTATCAGACTTTTAAATTAAGCTTTCAAATTCTAATAAAAAAGGTCAATAATAAGCATTAAAAATTCATTGTTTGAAAGAGGTACCTTGAAATATAACTTGAATTCCATGCGACGAACAGTTTGTTTCTATTAAAATGTTTGGACTATTTTAAAAAAAGATTACTAAAAAATATGACCACTATTAATCTATGAAGATAAAATGTTAAAAAGCTTCTAAACAGTGTACAAAAATTATATGCACGCAAACTAGAGTATCTAAACTAAACTCGAAACTGCATGCAAAGAAAGTTCGTATACATATGAACTGAAGTTTGTTCAACGATGTAGGTAGAGTACACAAGATAAGTTAGTATGTATCTGTGTATATTATCTCATGTATTACAATTCGTGTGGTTCTCTGTAAGATAAACTCAGTGCATTAATGTAATTTATTTAAATTTATACATTCCGAGCAACAGCTGTTTCGTTAACCTTATCACCTTCTATATGATTTGCAACTATCTTTATGTATTTCAAACTTCCATATTTTTATAACTGTCGATCAGTTTATAAATTATTAACTATACAAAATCGGGTGTACAAGGGTAATGAGAATCATTTCATTAGATACTTAAGTTTTAAAATAGAAATCAAGGAAAATGGAAAGTTAGTTTTATAATTATAGGTATATAACCAAATGATTGTTATTTTCAATCTTCGAACCTTTGTAAAAAAAACTGTAATAAATAAAGTTGTTAGAAACGGTATAAGTTCTAGTCTAGTTATTTAATGAAATAACCAAGTTATTTTCACTATATCAAATTTTACAAATGTATTAATGTACCTACATAAATTTTCCATGATTGTGGGAAAAATTCTTATTGTTTATTTTATTGTAATTTAAATTAAAAATGTAATAGCGATTTTAATATATAATGTAATTTCTTTAATAAATAAATGTCACTTCTTTGAAACATAAATGTCACTGATTCGATACAAGGGAATTTGACAAGCAGGATATTTTGAAAGGTCTTTTTTTATATATAGCAAGAAGTGTAATCAACTTTATTCTTACATGCCCTGTAATAAAAGATTTTGTAACAGTGTAACGCACGAGTGAAGCTTATTCTAGTTTCTCTATTCAATAACCAGCAAGAATAATTTATTGCATCAAGAAAAAAAAGAGAAAAATATCCAAGCAACAAGAAAAGAGACCCTAAAAAGTGTGCAAATATTGGGAAACATGCAAGAAATGTAATGATATGTCGCAGTCCCACTTTACCTAACATATAATCAGCTGAAATAAACTATACGTAGATATTTGAAAGCTGTCTCTAATAACAGCACTTTGGTTCTTCACAGTAAACATTGTACAAAACTGGAGAAAGATAATTAAATTCTCTGAAACAAGATTCTTATACTGTAGAAATAATTACGTTAAACCAGTAACCAATTTGAAAACTTGTAAGATTGTGTACATAATTGTAAATTGTTACAAATTATAATATCTGAAAAGAAACTCTTTATATTCCAGGAATTTATTCATTTGTTTTAGACGGATTTAGAGATGAGGCTTTATTATGATTAAAGGAAGAAGTAAGTCCTCTTTACTCGTAAATATTCATAATTTCTTTACTTTTATATAAATGAAAAATAAAATTTTCATTTTTGAATGAAAGCTACTCTTCAATGCTCTTTCATAATAAGTTTCATTAAATTGAAGGCAAGGTTCAGGATTCACATTCAAAAGGAATATAATGGCCGCTTTAATTAAATTAATTGAAACTCCCAACAGAAGCACTTGCTTCCACAAAAAATCCTATTTTTAATTATTCGCTTTCATAAGCTTACATTTACCAATTTAATTCACTTGGTTTATTGAAAGATATTTAAAAATTGGTCAACCTACAAAGAATATTAATATTCACACAAATAAAAAATATATTAGTCCAGATTATTAAAATTAACATTATTATGTAATTAAATCTTTACTAATAAAAAAGATTTATAGATAAAGTATTTTCATTTCACTAATTTGAATATTTTTGAAACATTTTTAATAATAATTCTAAATCTATTAGGAATAAGAAATTAGAATTATGGATTATGGTATGGTTTGAATAAATAACTTTGAACCTGAAAAGTGAAATCGATTCTCACCCACAGTCAAGCAATTCATCTCGTGCATATAAACTATAGACCAGGAGTGGACGCTTTAATTGGATATTTAACAGTAGAATGACTTGCATTGTGAGTAGTTTATTAGAGATCGTAAGTATGATTAATGATTTCAATGAATTGGAATACACTCTCAACAGTTTATCGAGTGTGACCCCAAACAAGAGTAAGAGTGAAGAACTCATATCTCTGATCAAAACAGACAATAACTCTCCTTTCTTATGAGGGTCACACAAATAAATAAATAAATTCTTATTTATTTTGAACGTTATATTTGAATATTATAAAAAGTGTATAATAAAAACAATAAGTTAAAATTAAAAAAATTATTATGTTTTAATTTTTAATACTCAGTTTCTTTTATTAATTTAATAATATAAAAAAATAAACCGAGAATAAAAACAAAACGAATAAACGGATTTTTAGCACTATGTATTCCTTTTGTAACATTCTCTGAAGCTTATAAGCCTGACATTTTTCATTTAATATTTAACATTTCCAACCCTAACTTCGTCTCTTTCCCTTTTAGCTTGTAATATGTAATGCTTATTTATATAGACCCCTTCATTGAGAGTTCACTTTTATTTTTAATGAATTTTCTGCTAGGCTATGTGGCTAGAAGCTGGAACTAGAAAGTACAGCTAATCCCTTACCCTTTTTTTTCAGGAAACTGGCTAGAAATGGAGAGGCCCCCTGGAAAGTGAGAAAAGTTTTTCATGTCAGGATATTTTTTTCATAACCTGTGATGTTTAGTTTAGATTTAGACTCTAAATCTAAACTAAATTTAAAATCTAAAATTCCGAAGCCTAAGCACTTCCTCAGCTACCTGAAAATTGAAATATTACTCAGACTGAAAAAAATTTCAATACAGTACAAAATCCAATCAATAGTTTCTAAAGATAAACTTGAAGTCTAAATTTTAAACCCAAAACTTTCTAAGCTCTAAATCTAAGTCTAATATGATCCCAGAACTAAATTCTGAATAAGGCTTTCGATGGCGAAAGTTTTGAGTAACCAAGGACTGTTTTTTTATATACATACATATATAAAAAATATAGCAAGATTGAGGGACAAAGAATCTGGGTTAGAGGGGTCAGTTTCTCTTCCTTAATCCAATTCTGTGTTGAGACTTGGCCCCTGACAAAGCAAACTGAGTAAAGGATATACTGTCTGCCACCTCTCTCTTTCCGTCTGTCTGTTTTCGATTTATGGATGCGGGCGTTGTCATCACGTATCAAATTATGTCAACGGTAGTGTTTTAATGAATTTCTCATTTGTCTAGAGACAAGCGGAGTCAAAGAAGTTCTAGGGTTTCTAGCATAATGAGCACTTTTTAGTTCCTGAGCATCTCATTAAAAATGAGACTCCAATTTGTAAAAAAGGTTTCTAACTTTTAATGTTAAAATTTTTATAGTTTCTTCTTTACCAAAGGACGAAAAGAATATTTTATCTGTGGAAATGGAAAAAGGATAAATTAAATTTTAAAATTTATTCTTATCAGACCAGACAATTTACATATCTCCATGAATCATATCATGAATTGAAAAACCAATACAATCAATGACTCCAGTCGCCTAAAAAAAAAAAAAAAAAATTTATTCCACAATTAATTTTTTTCGCTTATGAAAAAATAATAATTACATAACTTGGAAAATGATAAACATAAACAACAGAAATAACTCTTAATAGCTTTGAAAAAATAGGATTAATAATATAAAATTAAAATATGTAAGTGATATTGTGCAATATACATATTTAATATTTATATATTTTATATTTATTTATTGTATTATTTATTTATATTTATAATATTTAAACATTTATATATTTACATACGGGACATTATTTCTCAAGTGTATCCGCCCCAAAAAATGAATTTCTCCGATCGGGCTCAAATTTACAAAAAGTTTGATCCTATTAGATGGCACAAAAAAAAGAGATTGATCAGTTTGGTTAAAAACTCGCCAAGGTAGAGGGGGTGAAATTTTTTTATTTTGCGCAAAGAGACTCTATTTCGAATATAAATATCTTTTTATGCATGGCATATAAAAAATTTTGACCCAGACCTTTTCGATAGATTATTTCTTAATCTTTCAAATGAAATAAAACAAATTTTGAAAAATTCAAAATTTAACCATTATTTTGAAAAATTCCAAATTTAACCATCATTTTTAAAAATCAAAAATATTTTTGATTTTCTTTTAAGTTCGACCCTTTTTTTTTCTTTTTCTTTATCTAAAAATAAAGCTTGAGATGCTTACTTTCAGATACTTGAATAGCAAATTAAATGTTTTGAATTTGGTCAATTGCACATTTTTAATGTGCAATTTACATGAAATGTACATAACATAATAAGTATAAATGTTATTTGTACATTAAAAATGCGCAATTAACCAAATTCAAAAAATTTCATTTTAAAAAATTTTCAAAAAATTCTACAATCAACAAAAAAATTTTTTTGAATTTCCGTTTTTAGAATATTGTTTCTTATTTAAAAACTGTACATGCAAAAAATTTTCAGAATTTTTTTCACGCATGGAAAAAATTTTTTGAATTTACCAGGTTACTTAAAATTCAATTTTTCAAAAACAACAAAAAACGACATTTTGCTATTCAAGGATCTGAAAGTAAACATTTCAAGTTTTATTTTCAGTTAAAAAAAAAAGAAAAAAAGGGTCGAACTTAAAAAAATCAAAAATATTTTTGATTTTTAAAAATGGTGGCTAAATTTTGAATTTGTCAAAATTTTTTTTATTTAATTCGAATGATTGGGAAATAATCTATCGAAAACGTTTGGGTCAAAAATTTTTATATGTCATACATATAAAGATATTTATATCCGAAATAGAGGCTCTTTGCGCAAAGTGCAAAAATTTCACATTTTAATTGTTCAATAATTTGAGGATGTAGTTTGAATTATATTTAATTGTGAATTCAAACGAAGCATGATTCATGCGTTAAATAATCACCGAGACAATTGCTACACTAACTGCTACAATATAGTTTTGTTTTTCTTAAGAAGTCTATTCTGCTTATATCTGAATTAGAATAATAAACTTTGGAATAAATCTTCATATAACTGACACTAAAAATGAACAATTCATCTTGAAACTTGCAATGTCAAATTTTATTAACCTTACTTCATTTGAGAATGAAGGTTGACCTTGACACTCCTTAAAATTAAAAGAATTTAAAGGAAATATCAACTTATGTTACATAATTAATAACTAAAATAAAAAATTTTTTGTTATTAAGTTTTTTCTTGTCTCAAGAGTTCTATCTATAAAAATAATTCATCACCTTCAGATACAGTAAGTTCATATGCTAAAATGTTTAAAATCTTTATAATTCTTTTTGTCACAGTGAATCGTGGGATATTATTTTAATCTGCAGCAATATTATTTTGATCTGAAGTGGATCATTTATTCTATTATCACAATCTTTTGTTTTTCGAGTTCTCATTTTGCTGCAGATTAAAATAATACCTTGAAAATATAAAGTTGGAACATCTTTATTGTATTTATGTAATTCAGCAAAATATGTTTTTGAAGCGAAAGCAAAATTCGTATTAATAAAAATGATAAAAGATTAGACTTGAAGCAACAGGAATCTCTCGTAGTTAAGAGGTCAAGAGGAATTTTTCTTTTGCCCCAAGAAAATATTTTCCTGAGAGAGTTTTCATATTTCCTTCATCAGCAAAATATTATTTTTCCTTTCCCAAAGCATCTTTTAAGAATGCAACTGCTCTTAAAGTTCTCCAATTAAACCTTATTTACATTCTCATCTCTAGCATATTAAAACTAATAAAAATTGCCTTTCTCTCTGCACTTTACTACCAGGAAAGTTATAAACTTCGCTAATTTGATAATACAAAAAATGTTTAAAAAGCCAGTGAATTGAATAGAACTACTGATGAAGCACCGATGCGATGTAATTAAAAGTTTCGAATGGAAGATAACATGAACTATAAATGAGGCACTGAGAATGACAACTATAAGTAAAGCCCAGAAATGAAATTTGACAGGAGGAACAAAAAACGTTTTCTGTCATAGGATTCAAAATAGAAAATTGTGAGACAAATGTAGAAGCAAGTAATCTTTATGAGCTACACTTTCAATATTTGCAAACATTTAAAAAAATATTCACAGTAGGGGGGAGGGAAAACGAAATGGGCTTTACCTAGTCATCATTCTTAATTATTTGAAAATTCATTTTTGCATGTTTCAAATCTATAAAAACCTGGAAAAATATTTGAAAATGATCTTTTAATATGAAAAACATCACACGTAACAGAAAACATAAGTTTAATAGTGCTTTTCACTTCAGAGTAGGGGAGAGGAAAAACGAAATGGACTTTACCCAGTTGTCATACTCATTTCTTCGCAAGCGCCTCAACTTTAACCAGGTTTTTTGGCAAAATAAAAAAATTTTTTAAATTCTTTTTACACATTTCTAACACTTATCGGCAGGTCTTAACCTAAAGTATTTAAAACTGCAAAAAGATGATTTTCGAAAAAAGTGAGCTCTACCTAGTTGTCATTCTCAGTGCCTCCAATTTTTCTAAATTTCAGCTACTGTTTCTAACTGGAGTTAGTCAGTTAGTGTTAGTCCATTAAAAATTAATTTTCGATGAAGATCTTAATTTTCTAA
This sequence comes from Euceroptres primus, assembly GCA_037177015.1. Taxonomy (NCBI): domain Eukaryota; kingdom Metazoa; phylum Arthropoda; class Insecta; order Hymenoptera; family Figitidae; genus Euceroptres; species Euceroptres primus. Next base: position 28,084 of record JBAGKK010217454.1, on the reverse strand, counting down.
ACATTCTAAGCTAAGACCGAACTAGTCTCCTTTCGCTCCACATCTTCTTTTTGCCTGAATGCACACTATATCCTTTGAGTTTGTGACTACTTCTACTAACCCAAAGAAAATTTAATTATAACTTGTAACGGATGCGTTCAGATAGCTATACTATAGCTACAGCTATAACCTTAGTCCTGACGGGCAGCAAGCCGCAGGTATCGGTCGACATTCCGCTGAAAAGGGTCGTTAGGGAAGGTCCGAACCTTTATGTCAGTAGGGTTACTATGCCTACAGCATCCCAAGTCCATGGGTGCAGGGACGCTTCTGCCTCCCAATTCTATATAGACTCTATACCTATATACCTATTTTGACACATTCCCTGTTGTTGTAACTGGTGAGTTTGGCCCGAAAAGCAGCAGGAAACCTACTACGCCCAAAACAAAAGTCATAAAAGGCAGTTCCCAGTTTGATTCCAAGTAAGGAGAAGTCATTTTTCCTTCCTGTTGTCACCTGGTTGAATAGTGAATGCGCTGCCACAAAGGGCAAAGAGGTGATGCTGATGGACCAAAAACAGCCGAGGTCAAAGTCAAAGATAAACGCCCAAATCCAATATAACTACGGCGACGATGATTGACTGACTGAAAACCTCGTAAGCAAATTTCAAAAGAGGAGACCAGTATCATGTCTATTCGTCTGATACACATCTTTCACTGATCACTTTCAAAACCGAACTTTTAATTTTTTTTCTATTTTCTTTGCCTGAGTTACACGTGATTGCGTGATCAATCTTGATAAATCGCTCACACTTAGAACAAGTTTGTTAAGGGTGTCGCCTACTCGGATTCGACACGCTTCACTATAATGTCATATAAATTTCTTGGAATAAAAACCTCTATTTTAAAAATATGAAATTTTATATTATGTACTAGGATGGACCCATAGAAAATTTTTAAAATCAATTTAAATAACTTCAATTGCAAGTATAATAATATCATATTTAAATTATACGCATATAAATTTAAATCATAATAAGAAGTGAAATTTCATCTTTTTAAATCAGTATGTTTTGACATTTTTAAATCCTCCTAAAGATTTATCACAGATTAAGAAAGTCAAGCACAACAAGAATCGAAAGTTCAATATTTGAAAAAGTGTCCATAAAACGATAAGTTGCCTTGAATGAAAATGAAAGCAGTACTTTAAGCCCTCGTAAAAAGATCACTACCATTACTTTTCCCTCGAAACATTGTCATTTTTCTTTTTTAGCCTTGAGTTTTTTCTGAAGCTAAACACCCCTGGAAGTCGAACGTCCAGAAAGCCTTGGAATTTGGATCACTCTTATCATTTCCTTGACGAACAAGATTTATTTAAGGTCAAATAGACATTGACTTCGCAAAGTATGTAGTAAATTATTTAGTTTTCGCGAAGAGACTTTTTTTCAAGGTTTATAGGCTAGTAATAACGTAATAACTCAGTAATTTATTAGATTTATGTCGAAGTTCATCTTTCTGTTAACAGGGAGATTTATCCTAGCACCTAGGATCCAGGTCAAATAAAATTTTATTTAGGACAAATAAAATTTTATTTAGGTCAAATAAAATTTTATTTAGGTCAAATAAAATTTTATTTAGGTCAAATAAAATTTTATTTGGGACAAATAAAATTTTATTTGGAACAAATAAATAACCTGGGGGTGTTGGAAGTGTCCTCAAATATGAGCACAGATGGAGGGAAAGTTTGGCTAAACTGAACGACTTTCAATTTCTCAGCATGCGTTGAAATTTGACGTTAACTGTGCCCATTTAGGCAAGGACACCTCGTAGAATTATCCATTAAGTCCTGAATATATAAATTATAAATATAGTATTTTTATATCTGATCCTAACGCTTATAGATGGTGAAATCGTTTAACGATAAATTGATGTTTCAAATTTTTTAGTAGCTTCGAAAAATTTTATCTGATTGAATAAACGTTTCAAATTTCAATGAAGATCTGTCTGAAGAAAAAGTTTTATATGAAGCTATTCTTCTTCACTAAATTTGGGACAAAGTTGGAAATTAAATTACTATAATTTATACTGACATTACAGAAGTAATAAAATTTTAAAAGTCAGTTTCATTATATGTATAAATCATATTCATTCACTTCTCTATTGAATTTAGGTCAAAGAAATAGAATTAGTGACTTTTGTGTAGTAACAATTTATTTATATAAAATATAACAAACTAAATTGGTTTAAAGTCTATATCCAGAATCTGCAGAAATGCAGAAATACATATAATGAAATTTTAAACTTCAGTTTTAATGTGATATAAGGTATATTCAATCACAGTAGGTCAATTTTGTTTAATAAAGAGCTTTTAAAAATAATAATAATAATCACTCAAGATTCTGCATTACTTTTCTTGTTGGATTTTGAGAAAAAAAGTCTGTATTCATTGAAAAAAATATTTTTATGGGTTTTTGACTTATAAAATCACATTCCTTGAAAGCAGTGTCTAGTATGTACGACGAAAATTTCCGTACAACTAGCATACAACATAGCATGAGCCGTGGCTAGTGTTACGAAAAACGGAATTTTCTGTAACACTAACCTGCGCCCCATTTGTCGGCCTTCCTTGAAATAAAGTTGTTTATTGGTTACCAAAATTAAATAATTTAAAAAAAATTGGAAATAAAATTTATACCTTTTACAAAACTGTAATAAAATATGCAGTTTATGGGTTCTTGCCAAAAAGTTGTGAAATTTGGCCTAGGTAACGATTTAAAAAAAAAATCTTTACAGAACTAGCTAAAGTTTTTTTTGCCATTAATTGTGATCCAAAATAAAACGAAAATACCAGTTTAAGAGATCAAGAATCATTTTTGTAGTAGAGATAAATAATTTACATGTTAGGAAGGTTACCGAGTGGACATTCAATAAACGCAGAAGAATAAATTTTAAAATTACTTTTAAAATATGTAGAGTTAAGATAAAAACTTTTAAATATATTGCAAAAATTTCTTTTTTTCGCACTTTATTTCACTGTGTCTCCAGACTTTCGATTATATTTTTATTTACTTAACATACGGTTAGGTAATTTGCAGTTCATTTCTGAGTCCTCTTTTGCATTGATTATATTATGTTTTTTCATTGCATGTGATTACTCTTTGAGATCTAAAATATTTATCCCTCTTCATAATTTTTAAATTCTTTAACTTAATACAAATGACACATAGGAGTATCAATCATTTATAAAATTTTGCTGTCATTATTTCGCAACTTTAATTTGTACATAAATTTTAGTTACAATTTTGTAAATTTAATATAAATTTACACTCTTTTGTTTTATTAATTTTACAAAATGTATTTGCTGAAGTCACTAAATTATTTACATTTGATTAAATCAAACGAATATTTTGTTAATTTGAAAAAAAAGTGAGTAGATCAATCGACAAACTAAAATAAAAAGGGTTACATAAAAATGTGAAATGATATTAATGACCCGCATTGTAAGAGAATAAGAATAATTGTCGAGTACCAAGCTTAATAAGGAATAAACGGTCTTCGATGGATGTTGGTACCTAATTAAATTTGGATAATTCCAAGAATAAGTTCCATCCCATTCTCACGGAATGGGTAATGTTTTCCAAAGCCTTCGGAATCCCGATCTGACTGTCGTGAACTGCTAGATAAAGAAAGAGATAACGTCGCTCGTGTATGTCAGCGATCACGAAAGTTCCCATCGATAGCACAAGGTACATTGAATTTCATGAATGCATTAAAGCTGTACATACGATGATCTCAGGACTTGTGTTCACGGTCTTACCTGACTTATTCTATCGGCAGGGTCAATGATGCGGCCTCGACGTACTGTATCTTGTCTCTCTCCTCAAATTCCGTCATGTAATATAACGCCAACGACTTTCGTTTTCGTGATTGATTGAGCTATAAAAGGCTAAATGATCTGTGAAATCAACAATGCTGTCAAAATTTACAACTCGCCTTCATCCTTAATTTCAAACCGTATATATTTAACGACAAAAATGGAAACATCCTTGTTTTTCTTTTGCTCTCTCTCTTCCGTATGGTCGATAAAAAATGTAGAAATCAAAATCAAAAACGCTTCAGCATTGAAGAATTTCATTTTGTGCTTCTTGCGACATCATAAAAAAAATCTTTATCGTCGAGTTTTGAAAAAATCACGAATATTAATTTCTTTTCTAAAGCTACATGACACGAGACATGACATGTGTCTATTTCTTAACAATTTTTGTCAGATTTATTATGTATTTGAGTTTGTGCGTATTTTTTATTTCTACAATTTTTTTTCAATCCATACTAACACTCTTCGGAGTCTTTAGCACCGAAAAACTAACTGGAATTTATTTTTGAGAAAGAAATCCTGTTAAATGTTCAGTTCCAGCCCATTTTCCCTGAAATCCTTGAGCCCAGGTACGAGAAAAGATTTTCGGCAGAGACCTCGACTTTTTTCTCCCGTATAGCTCTTTGTTTAAGTTTCTTGCCTTCGTGACTTCCTCTAACTGTAGAGGAAAAAATCTTTTGGGATTACCGAAGACTTGGAAATGGCTTGAAGAAACGGTGCTTTAACAGAAATCGCGGCATGTCGCCTCGAATTTACGCAACTAAGACTGCCTGCATGACCTTCGGTTGAAATTTATTTCCGGCGACTTATTTATCTTTACTTATGTCCTTCTAAAGAGCCGCCTAAAACGCTAAGTTGTTGCACAGTGGGAAATAAATTAACACAATGCGAGTGGATCCTTTGGACGTGAAAGACATTCCATTTTCCGGTTGTTAATTTTAGACACTTCTGCCTAAATATCCTGATTTGGGGTTTCAAGGTTTTTAAGGAATACATTTTCAACTTTAAACGGTCTCAATAGATCCGTATTATTGAATAATTATTTTCCTTCAACACTATTCAAATATGCAGACATTTGAACATTTGTATATATGTACTTACTATGTATATCGCTTCTAACATAAAATTACAATTAGTTATTGATTTAAAGACATTGCTTGTAATGAAATGAATTTTAGATTTTAGATTAAAACACGTTCGTGTGTGGTGCTATTTAGAAAATTAATTTCTAAATTCTACAGGATATCAAATAAATGTTTCACGTTAATTAAGTAACTTATGTTCCTGTGCAAATAATTTAATCAAATATGTCGTGAATTTAAAACTAATTAATCATAATTAACTAGTAAAATACATGTAATTCCTAATTCATGTATTATTCCTAATACATGTAATGAATTAAATTTAAAATAATTTAAATTCTACTAAAAATTCTTATATTAAAAACATTAAAAAGATTGGAATTTTGTACAAAATGTAATAAAGTTCATTCTCTTGATTTTGGAGTTAAAAATGACTGTCAAAAAATAATTTGTTTGAAATAAAACAATAAATGCGAATGTCATCATGATATTGGTACACGACCTGACGATTACGATTAAAACCGGAGGTGATGAAACACGTCCTCAATCTATGAAAATGATAAGAAGCAGGTAAGGGCAAATTAAAAATTATGTCTACATTGTTGTAGCTCACCTCGTGTGAGAGTAAGTTGCAACACTTATCCTAAATCATCAGAATGTCCTGAGTCACAGTTTGTACGAATAAGTTTCTCGTTGCAACATGACCTGTGAGTTTCATATTTTTTGATTTTAATCTGTAATCTAAAATACAATTCATTACAAGCAATGTTTTGAAATCAATTATACAAATGTATACTCAAAGTAACATCGCTTTTACAAATTAAATTTCTTCCCTCTTAAACTGGCACACTACAACGATCTTGATCGTGAATAATGTGGGATGTAGAACATTGTTCACACCAACGTCCAAATTCAGGTCACGATAAACAAGAAAATCTTTTAATATTCAATTAAGTAAGCATGTCAAGAATATTTTATTTCCGCCTGTATTGTGAACACGTTTTTTAAATTGAATGAAATTATCATTTAATTATAGAATACAATATTTATTTTGACTTCAGATTCAGATAAAAGTATTTCCTGAATAAAATAGTCAAGTTTTTTTTCCCAAAACAGGGAAATAGGGAACTTTTTTAACAAAAGTAAGGTTTTTTTTAAATAGAGGTCTATTGAAGGAAGTTAAAATTATACAATCTGGCAAACAAAATTATAGAAAATTCTGCAAGATTAACGAAGATTCTGTAGCATTTTAGAAAATGCGCATGAAAGATCCTAAAGTATTCTGGAAGACTCTTTGTTCTATGTGTTCTATAAAATATCCTAGAAGATTAAGAAAGAATCTGAGAGGTTTGGGCGGATTTTTGACGATTCTAGAGTATTTTAGGAGACTGAAAGACTTTTAGAAATTCTGGAAAAGTCTAAAAGATTGTTGAATTCTTTTGACGATTTAAGAATATTTTAGAAAGTTCTAGAAGATTCTAGAGATCTTTGGGGAGATTTTTAAAAGATTCAATGAACTTGGAAGTATTTGGAAAAGTATATATAAAATATTTTGTAAAAATAAAGAAGGTTGTGGACTTTTGCAGGAAAAGTTTAGAAAATTCTATGTAGGATCCTAAAAGATTCTGAAGAAACCTAAGAGTTAATAGGGGACTAACTGTGATTCCAAATTAAAACACATCTAAATATTTCATCTGATGAAATTTAATTCGTGGAAAAAAATATGTTTAATTTTAAAATAAAAGACTCATTTGGCTGGAGGCTAAATTGAGTGAAAAGTCTGTCGCAACTCGTCCCTTTCGCAAAATTGCCAGTTGGGACCCACCTCTTTCTTTTCAAATCAATTACTGCGTTCATCCATCCGCAGTGTCTTGTTAAAACATTTCGTTGTTATTTCTGCCGCGTTTGCTTTTCGTAAGAGTGTGCAGTTAATCTCCCAGACGACCCAGACCATTCTCAGTCACAAAGTTTTCAGAATGGAAAAGGCTCACGCAAAGAGAAATATTTAATAGTCACTCTTCTTCCTTCCCTTTGCCTTCACAATTATAAGTTATAGGACTTTCTCTCATTCTAACGAGTTGCTGAACAACGTGGTAAAATTTTTACCATGTGTTTCTGTTTTGTCTGTCGTTATGTCTTTCTCTTTATCCAACATGTCTCGTTAAGGCAACATTTCCCTGTTGTTTTTATATCCAGTTCACTTCTGACAGAAAAAGTACAGTTAATCTCCAATCCGTTCCGGGAACATTTCCCGTGGAAGTCGTCAGGAATGGAAAAAAGGTCTCGATGACTGTGAGGTTTCCTGTGTGCTGAAGAAGCACTTTGCATTTAGCCGTTTAGACTTTAAGAGGAATTCTAGTAAATTATCTCGAGGACGTATTATTTTTATATTTAGAGTAATTATGTAAACGTTTAAAATCACAGGAAATAACTTACCAATTACTTCTACATTAATATTTTAAATTTATTTCTTATGAACATAGGCCTTTAAAACGAACATGCCTTTAATTCTGAATGTATAAACGGTTCTCTTATAAAGACCTTTAGAATCGATTTCACATGTTCATGTAAGACCAGTTTTCCATAAAACCAATAAAAACTTGTTATTATTCTAGGATATTATTCCAGCGATAACGAAAACAAAAAGAGTAATAAAAAGTCAGAATAATTAACCCGGGCATTCCATTTAAGTTCATATATTCTACTATGTATCGTAATGACATTCATAAATCGTGATTCGACTTGTCTGAATCTAAAAAGCAAACAGTTCTTGACTGTGAAAAGTTCAAGTATGAATATGCAACATATCCGGTTGTCCAGTTGTTCACTGAAGTGTATAGTAAGTGGAAAAAAGAGTAAAAAACGTGATCCTTTTATAAGTGACCTGTGGTCATTTTCATGAAATATAATAACGGCAGAAAAAATATGTAAATTGGCGATCTCGTGAGGACCAAAGTCGATCTTTCAAAGTCGTTCACTTCACCACTTGTATAATCAGGCATTCAACGACCTACTAGTTACGAAACGGAGCTATCGCTCTGAGAATGCTGAGTTAGTTATACGCTATACCTATGTGCATGTGATTAGATGAGACTCACGCTTTGAGGCTTTCAAGTTATCGAAGTATTCCAGGAAAGAGTGTTTAGTTCATTGTTGGCTTCACATCATGTCATGCATATGTTATAACAAGACAAGAAAATGAAATACGCGCTCTCCTTTTTCACCTGGCAAAGCATAATATTGCTTTCATGTGTGGTCCTTTGTTAATTTATGCTAACTCGTTGCCACGCATAACTTCATTTTCAACCAGAACATTTCAAAGGAGACTTTTCAGTTAGAAACTCCTCTTTGTTACTATTCTGATTCACTATTTTTTTAAATTTTATATGCGACCCTTTTTAAATGAAGCACAAGTTACGTGGAATGCATTTTACTTCAAAATTAGAAACTGATTCAAAACTTTAGAGACAAAAAGCATTCCACAAAATCAAACAGAGGCAAGAATAAAAATCTTTTACTGTTATTGATTTTGAGAAAAGATGCAAAAAGGTTTTTGAAAAATAATTTTTTTAAGGAATTTTTTTTATGGACTTCAAAAAAAATTCAGAATTTAAAAAAACTTACCATGGAAATCATCAATTAAATATTCAGAAACTTACCTAAAACAGAAAATTTAACAGTTCATTAGAACAAATATATAATAATTGTTAATCATGATCTAAGAAAGATGATTTTGTGCCTTTGGGGTCTAGGATGTTGATTATAATGTTAAATCAACTCTTTTTCGGTTGTATCCGAGTTCTTTTTATTTTAATTAGATGTTAACTTTAAATCCTCGAGGATATTCGGGGTTCATTTCAATAATTTTTTTCAAATATACAAATGTCTGTGAAAAAATCATCCTAGACCAAAAGGCACAAAATCATCGTTCTTAGTTCAAAGGAGGGTCGCAATAACGTCAAAAATGTGTTAATCATGATATTTTAATTCTACATTCTGTAAATCCGAATCAGTCAAAAATGAGTGATTCAGAAGCAAGAAGTCAGTCACTGATTCATTCAATGAAAATTTAACTAAAATTTCAGTCAAAATTCACTAATTTTTCAGAAAAACTTCACTTTCAGGTTATGTTCCTGACAAACCTGTCTGAAAAATTAGTTAATTTCTTAACTTGTTTGACTGAAAATCAGTGCATTTTAACCTGAATATCAGTTAATTTTCACTAATTACTAAAGCAAGACAATCAACTGACAATCAGTTAAATTTAACTGATTCAGATTTAGAGAACAGCAACTGTGAACTAACAATGAATCTCAATTGGGTTCAGTATCCAAAAATATTGCCAAAGGATTATTATTCAGCTTCAAGAAGTTATTTTAAGGATGCTCAGGTCGTATACATTAAATCTCAAAATTAATCAACATTCACTATAATTGATAAAATCGCGGAAAATAGATTAAGATAAAAATAGAAAGTCGTATTTTACAAAACGGTATGCGCCCAGTTTTTTCCTCTTAGTGAGAGAAACCCCTCGGAATTTTTTCAAATTTTTTAAAAAAGTTTTAGTAGTGCCGGAAAGTTTTAACAATTTTTTTAATTTAGGATTTATTTAATTGGGGGATTTTTCAAATTTTTGTTATGGGTGTTAATTTAGCCGAATTAAAAAAGTCATTTTTTCTTCGATAAAAAAATTGTTTAATTCATGTTAATTTAGCCGAATTAAAAAAGTCGTTTTTTTGTTCATTAAACAATTTTTTTTCATTTTCAATTTATTAAAACAAAAAGAACTCGGATACAACCGAGAAAGACTTGATTTAACATCATAAACAATATCCTAGACCCCAAAGGCACAAAATCATCGTTCTTATTTACTTGCTACCTAAAACTGTATGTAAAAAAAATTCCCTATGATTTTTGCACCCATAGAACGAATTTGAAAAATTTCCAAATTTAAAAAATTTGAAAAAAAATTCCTAGCACTACTAAAAGTTTTGCAAAAAATTTGAAAACATTCTAGGAAGTTTTTATCACCAAGAGGAAAAAATTCGATGGATACCGTTTTGGAAAATACGAATTTCAATTTTTAAGTACCACCCTACAATAGATCCACTGCTAATTGTAACAATTTGGATTATTTTCAAATTTGAAAACTTAATAATTTTTGTATCATTTAAAAAGAGAAACGTTCTGCTAAACTGGAAAATTTATTTCACTGGTATACAATGATGGAAAATATTAATTTCATTACCCTCAAAAAATTGATGATAGTGTAAAAATTAGGATTTCAAGTTTACAATATCAGCCCTTAAAATTAAATTGTAGGTGATGTGTTCCTTAGTGATACTGTAGAATGTACATCACTGCGTATAATAAATATTTACAATTAAAATAAAAATAAAATGAAATAAAATTTCAGAAAGATCTCCTTTAGACAAATCTCCATCTCCAACCTTTATTTAAAATTATTTATTTTAATCCCGGATTTCGAGAGATTATAAGAATAGAAAACGTCGAAGTTGTTCTTTTAGAAAAGAACGAAGGTTATTTTTAAGGAGTACCCGTCGACTTCAGTTAGCCGGAGTGTCAAAATCTCCTAATCTTATAATCCCCACGGCGCGCTGTTGGATACTCACCCTATACACGACCGCATGGAGATTCATAAGAATAAACTCGAAGGAGGCTGGGCTAAGGTGGGAGGAAGTCCAGAACTACACGCCGAATTTGCATGGACCAAAACCTGCTCGAAAGGGTCAATATTGAAAAACGTGCTTCGTTGTATGGGTCAGTGCTGTCTTTACTTTTGGTGCTTATCTGGGCACCTGAACAAAAACTTATCACCGACTCTCGATCCAAATAAACAAGCAAATAACAGAGAATTATAGAAATTTATCGCTCAACGTAAATACAACGGAAGTTAAACAAAAATAAAGTTTTTCAACTTCTTTCAGAAACAAATCCTGAAATATATTGGTCCAGTAATTGTAAGAGGACTGTAGAGACTTTAAAATTGATCTTGGTGCTTATGTGTTCTCAAAACACGCCATAATTTTTATTTTGATAAAATTTATTTGTAATATTTCAAAAAGTTACAGAAGCTTCTATACAAAATTTTGTGAATTTTACAAAAAGTTTTTGGCAGAAACTAGAAATATATTTTCAGGAAAACTGTATTTTCAAGGACGAAATAAAAAAATAGAATTCCTGATATAAATTTTTTGTAGACTTAAAGGTACTAGGAAAATTGAAGACAGCCCTGGTGAGAATCTAGATGTTGTCGTGTCTCGTCCTGATTTCCTGACCAATGTTATGCCCTGGAGACGTTCCACAAATATCGGAATTCGGAATACCCCAAAGAGAACCTAGATGCCTACACCCTAAACATCCCTCATATGTCCACCGAACGCTAAAGGATAGGAAATGTATTTTTAAGAGATTAACAGAAGCTTGGTTTCAGTCGAACAAAGAGGATTTGTTTCGTTGTGCTTTTGGAAATGACGATTTTCTGAACTTTAAAATAAACAGCGGATTTGGTTTGAATAATATGTAGGAAAACAGAGCATAAAATTCAACTGGAATTGTAGTTACTTTTTATACTCCTATCATGCGCAGATTAAGTCCAATATCCTCTTTTTGTTATTTATGTAGCACATTTCATTACTTATACGGTGTAACGAATTGTTTAATGTCAGGAAAATTGAAATGCTTTATTAGACCGATTATATGTTTATGAAGTTAGCAAGATCAACGGAAATGTGATTTAAATGTTATATGATTTGATCACACATATTAAAATGGATAAAATGTGATATTAAATAATAAATAGATGAGTACTTTTCATAATATTTTATTGAATAATTAATTGATTCGATTATTTCGAAAGAGCACTTCATCCAATCTCTTTATTATTATTAGTTTAACTTTGATGGATTACTTTCTTCTGAATTATAAATTTCTTTGTATTATCGATATATTTCTATATTCTGCCGTCCTGATGAAGAAACTGTACAACTACATTTGAAACGAACCGAGAGATTCAATAAATTTATTATTAAATTATTATTTAATAATAATTTATTTAATAATTTATTTATTATTAAATTAATTATTAAATTAATTTATTAAATTATTGATCAACTAGAATTATTTTCGCTTGACAAATAAAAAAATGCAGATGTGCTATCGAAAAGAAGAATCGGTGGCTCAAAGTTACCCTTGAATCCGGGTGAAGAAACTTAACATGTACTTGTGCTATTCGATTTCAGGAAATCAGACTGCAGAAAGACCGAGGATCCTCATGAGTAAAACACATCTGCGCAGATGTGTTTTTTTTTATCAGGATCTGAGGGCTCAGCACTATCCCAAATCCTGAAATTCGTGTAGATATGCTACAATTTCTGCAGACGTATTGTTTCTTCATCATGAATTCTCGAAAATCGCTGTATATATGCTAATTGAGACCTAATTATCTCGAGATTTAATTACAATTTTTAATAATGACTAGCACAGTTAAATTCGTCTTTTCATTACGAATCCAACAATATAAAAAACTCATTTTTGATAAAAATGCAGTTGTACAGTTTCTTCATCAGGACGACATTATTGTATACTGGAAAAAATGTTTCCAATTTTGTAAATAATCTTTGCATCAAAAAAGTCATTTGCATAATCTGAAAATGGTAGTGTCAGTTTCCCCAAAGTTTATTTTACCTAAAATTCAATTAGACATGTTCATTGGGTGGTAAAACTTCCATCTTTTGCTTCTGTTTTTCACTTGTTTTTCTGCACCCAGTGAAAATTTCAATTGAATTTTTGCTAAAATGTATTTTGGAGAAATTGATAAGTTTATCTTGAAAATAATGCTCTTCACGAAGTATCTATTTATTGCTTTTAAAGAAAATATACATAACGTATGTTTTCGTTCTTAAAAACAAAAATGACGGTTGTACAAACGAATTTATTAATGAGATCATATGTCGTAGAAAAGAAGCGGCCAAGTCAATCAAATTTGTGCAAAGATATATCATTTTCTGTAATAATAATTTTGTCCTTGGAAAAAGAATAAGTGCTTCAGGTGTACCCGAGTGGAGTGCAACGATTCATTTTGCTGAAGACTTACCCGTGTATTATTTGTACTCTAAAACTTAAAATGAAAAGAAGAACCTGATTCTGGGACCACCCTGTTGGGCACTGACGAGATCGGACGAAAATTACAATTTTTCTGAAAGTAGCAAGGCAATATTACAATCATTAAGACGGTGAGCCTTACTACTTCGCGAACACACCTGGAGCACACCTGGATCATCGTGGCTGCTCCTCCCCATCCTTAGTTAAGGTAAGGGCATGGAACGAAATGTACCTTTAAAAATGTTAGGGTTCATGTATAAAAAGATAGGTACTCCGGGGCGGTCTGCCAAGGCGGTCCTCGATGAAAGCTCCGCCTGTAGCCCACCTCCTTGTATTTTTGTTGTGCAGAAACCAGATCGTTTATTTTATCATTTTTCCTCCAACCTCGATGAGTATCAATATCCCCTTCATCATATCACAACCGACAAATGTGTATCGACTTCAGAAAATGTGCCTTTTTAGTTTGTCTGCTCGGAAGTCTGACCAGCTGTGCACGAAAGTGGTTCAAGCATAATTATGTCTCCGAAAACTAAAAAAATATATATGAACAAAGGTTTAATGATTTTATAAAAAACCATTTGTATTTAAGTCATCTGAATTCGAAATCATATTCCTCTTTCTTGTATTTTCCAGTTTTTAATTCATAAATATTCAATATTTAAATTTTGTAACAAGTTTGAATTATTTTAGTTAAGATGATACTAAAGTAAGATTGATTAATATTTACAAAGATTTGAAAGGTTCTTCTGTATGACAAAGGATGCAATATCTAAGGTAGATGTCCCAATTCCTGTTCATTTAAGGATGCGAGCTCCAGTTTTGCTAATATAAAAAATTTCCCTAAAGTTTATAAACGAAAACTTTGAATCCCTCTTATAATTTGACTGCATATTTTTCTTTAAAACGAACGTCTGAAAAAGATAAATGGTTGAAAAATGCCTTAAAGGCACGTAGTTGAATAAAAAATTCGGAATGTTTCAATTCCTGATCACCTAAATTTTAACCTAACATAACCCTTTAACTTTCGCTTTGACACAAAAATAAAGAATGAACGGTCAAATCTATCTAAAGAAAATTAGAAGTATTAATTTTATCTAATTTTGGCCAAAATAGACTTTTCAAAATGCATGTGATCAGGAATTGGGACATCTACTTAATATTACAAAAAAATTGTCAATATTCTTTATTTGCTGATAAAGGTATTGCAAACGAATTATACATTCAGAAGCATCATTTCAAACAAATGAAATCTGATTCTGGTTTCGAATTGATCAAAGGTAATAGGTATTCGTAAAAAGTATTCTCTGTAGGTATAATGCAAATGAATTTATTTTTCACGCAGATATTGATCTAAAAGTTTGAAATATATAATGTTGCAGGGATTCATTTCAGCTGCACCGTATTTGAACGATGCGTAACCTGATCCAGACAAATTGCCCACCGATTTCAGAATTGCAAAACCGACAACCAACCTGTGAATATATTAACCCATAATGGTTACGAATAATGATGAATGTTTAAAATTATCCGTTTGACAAGATAAAGAGATTATTAATAAAAGTGAATATTTGAAAAAATTATTCATCGGTGGATTTAAAATTTAGCCACACAGCCACAATTATGTAGGTTGTAGGAGGTTTGAATTCCCTATTCAATTTTAAATAAATTTCCTCTACAATATTGATACTGTAGTTTAGTGGGAATTAGAATTGTAAAGTAAAATCCTCGGACCTTTATAGATTTTAAATTTTCTTATAGTTCAGAGGTACTAAAAGAGATGGCGTTAAGATATTGCCTCAGAGGTTATAGGATATTGTGTCCTGCTAGGTAGGTTGCTAGGACGAAGGACAAAGCATTCTACAATCTACAATATCTATATCTTTGTGCTGGCATTTGTGTGTATATTATCTTGTGACAGTTTATCCTTGGCAAAACTGACAATATAATTTTTATTGTACTAACATTCAGAGAAAGTGCTTTCAGTCACAAATCAAATTTTACTGCTTTGACAATTTAATTTATTACGTTGAACAAATTTAATTCAATTGAATTCTGCATGTAAAATTATAATGGACTATTTTAAATTTAAAACTATTTTAAATTTAAAAAATTAATTCTTTTTGTTTTAAAGTATACGCGTCTTCTTCAAAAATTCCAGAATTTTGTAAGTTTTCTCCTAATTTAAATTTTAAAACGTTGCCAAAGTTTTTAAAAATATTGAAAATAAGACCCTAATCTCAATTTTATAAATTACAATTTTCAAAAAAAATGTTTAAGTCCAACTTCGAAAAACTGTTCTAAGTTTTCTGTTGTGTACAAAACATTATTCTGGTTTGATTAATATTGTACAAAACATATTTTTTCATGACACACAGAAAAATGTTCGGTTATTCTAACCAGAATTCCGGTAGGCTCTACTTAACATTCTTTTCCGGTTGTTTTAACCAGAATTGTGTTTGGAATTATCAGAATTTTTAGTAATTTTAAAAAATAACCAGAAAATCTCTTTAGAATAACCAGAATTCTGATTAAGACAATCGGAAAGAAATGTTAAATAGAGCTAACTAGAATTCTGGTTAAAATTACCGGATTTTTTCTTAGGCAAAACAATATTTTTAGCTACTTGCACAAAACATTCCTGGGAGAATGCCCTACCTTCAAAATTTTATTTTTATAATTCAAAATATAGTAATAATTTTTAAAATAATCACTGATTTCATATGAAATCAAAAAATTATAAATTTAAATGACTAGAACCTGAAAAATGAGTGAAATATGCACTGTTATAGAAATGTCCATGGTTTCTTTTCAGAGACACGTGACTGAAGTTTTATGCAGTTATTGTAACAGAAATCTGAGTTACAGTTTCGCAAATTTCAGTTACATTTTGGTAAATTCAGGGAAAATTTAGGAAAATTCAGTTACAGACTTACAAGTAATTGAATATTCTGTTAAAATAACGTAATTTTACAAAACTTGTAATTGGTCATTCTGAAACTTGTAACTGAAAACTCTGAAACTTATAACTGAAAATTCAGAAACTGTAACAAAAAAAATGTTACGTACGAGGTAACTGGAGTGTTATGCAGTTTCATGTAACTGAAAATTCAGTTACTGTTTCATAAATTTAAGATACATTTTCATAAATTTCAGTTACAGTTTAGTAAACTTCAGTAACCACAACTGAAATTTAAGAAAAAATTTATAAAAATTCAGTTACAGTTTGTTAATTTTCAGATACGGTTTCTGAAAAGTGTCTTAAATTTCATAAAAAATTATGTAACCTACGGAAATTTACGAACATTTCTAACAGTGTGTCTTCTCTCTGCAACAAAATTGTGTATAAAAATAAATCCATTTTAATTTAGTTAATAACTTCAAAACATGATTAAATAAAAAATTTTTTCTACAAGTAATTTTTTTGACTTCTGACTGATTGTAACTCCAATTATATAGTAACGTATTTTGCATTTAATTTAGATAAAGTATTTCAAGATACAACAATTGGCTGAATGAGTAAAAATGAACTCAAATGGATTTATCATGTTTTGTTCACTTACTCTTCAAATTAGTAATTTTTTATAATCAATTAATATCATAAATAATAAAAATTTATCAAAAAAGTTTTGAGACCAAAAACAAGTAATTTCCTACCCTCAGCCAAATCTTTTCTTTCCTAATTGACACTATTTTATCCGAATCTGCATAAACAATTTCCTCTCATCTAATAAAATCATCGACACCTTCATAATCAACATAATGTTTAGTTCTTGCGCTGAAAAGGGACCGCTTCATTAATCATCATCTTTAATCACCTGTTAGTCATTAATTGTAATTGATAATCTCCCCCTTTTCTGTCCGTCGATAAAAATAGATCGTACTTTCGCCCGTATACTCTTTACAAAGTAAATGTTTGATTTCTCTCATTTACATTCCTTCGTGCTAAATTACTTTTCGGTTTCGCGCGTTCCAAGTTCGAGAGGAGCGGCTGACTGAATATATTGCGGTAGAGAAAAGATAGATCGAAAGGACTCTAAAGCGGGCGCGTGTAGGTTGAAATATTTAACTTAAGGAATAAAATAAGGACACGCGGCAAGTAAATGTAGGCCCGTGTTAGTCTCAGTTAGTCCTGTTAGTCCATGGGACCAGCCAATGTTGTCCTTCAGTTTGAATATGTACAGCAGTATGCATTCTGGTATTCGTGGGCGTACTAGCGACTAGTCGGAGTGGGAAGAGACTGCTGTTACTGGTGGCGGGAGTATAATTTGTGACGGTAGGGATTTGAAACGGTGCGGGAGTCGTAGAGAACAAGCAACAAGGAGGAAGGGAGATATTTGCTGCCAGTCATGCAGGGAGCGTGACCGTCGGTCGAATTCAAACCCCAGCATCGCCGACATCGCCGATTCGCCGACGTTGAGTCAGTTGCTCTCCGATGCTCGTGGAGGAAAGTCGTGTTGTATCGTCTTCTCTCGGAACTACACACGTCCCAAATACAACAATCGTGAAGCAAGCTTGTTTCGAATCATTTTTAGTATCATCCCTTACAACAATTTTTAGTATTTTCCAGGGTGATTATTTATCGTCGTGACTTTTTTTAAAAAAAAGTGTTTCCACTATCTTGGTGTCGTTGAAGGATATCAGTGATGATGTCAGTGTTAGTTTGCGATGTGTCAAACTATTAGTCCTAGTTTAGTTTAGCAAAAGTGCAACTTAACCAAGTGGAAGCAACTTAATAAACCGGAAACAATAGAAAGAGTGAAGTGTGTTAGCAATGTGCGCGTGACAGGACGTTCTTTTTTCGCTCGGCGATCAAGTCTCCTGCTCAGATAGTATTTCTTCTGGGATGAGCAAAAGACCCCATCAAAATGGATCTTGGACGAATAGTGATATTGGTATTCAGTGTGGGCATGGTAGCCGGCCGCAGCATCACCAGCTTGGAGGCGCCAAGAGGCTGCACTTGGCAGAAAGAGGGAAAAGAACGAACCCTCGTCTGTCGGTTGAGGACCATCGCTAATGCACCTGCTCTTGTTGGAAACCTTTCAACTGCTCAACTCGATTCCGTCACCTCACTTGGATTGGAATGCAACGAGGCATTGTTCTTCGAGAGTCAGCTGGACGAGCCTCGCGGTTTTCTGGCTCCTCTTTCTCGCCTTGAGAAACTGCGAATGGAGTACTGCAAGATCCGTTACCTTCCCGGAGGAGCATTCTCATCCAGCCGCAATTTACGGAGTCTTGTACTCCGTTCGCATAATAGTGATTGGTCCTCCATCACCCTAGAACTTCACCGAGATGCATTACAGGGTTTACCGGATTTGGAACGGTTGGATCTTGCCGAAAACAACATTTGGACCATGCCGCCTGAACTGCTTTGTCCCACGCCGAACCTCGGAAACCTGAACCTCACGAGCAACAAGTTACAAGACATCCCTTCGCTGGGGTTCTCCGACTGGACCACTTCTTGCGCTTCGAACCTAGAAGCGCTTGATTTGAGTGGCAATGATCTCAGTGCCTTGCCGGATAATTGTCTGAGCGGTCTGCGCAGTTTGACCGTTCTTAGACTCCAAAACAACGTGCTTGCGGCTGTTGGAGACAATGCTTTGGGTGGTCTAGTGAATTTGAAGTCGCTCAACATGTCCAGTAATAAATTAGTTGCTCTGCCTCCGGAACTTTTCTCCAGGACCAAGGAATTGAGGGAGGTCGTGTTGAGCAACAACAGCCTATCGGTTTTGGCTCCGGGACTGCTCGAGGGCTTGGACCAATTACAATCTCTGGACTTAAGCAACAATGAGCTCACAAGTCGTTGGGTCAATCGCGACACTTTCTCCCGCCTCACACATCTAGTCATTCTGGACTTGTCTTTCAACGCTTTGGCAAAGATAGACACGTATGTCTTCAAGGGGTTGTTCAACCTTCAAGTGTTGAAGCTCGAGCACAATGTAATTGACACGCTCGCCGGCGAGTGTTTTGCTTCCCTCGTGAATTTACGTTCCTTGACTCTGTCGCACAATAAAATCTTCACGTTCGACGCTTCCCATTCGATAGGCCTCGCGAGTCTCGAACAGTTGTTTCTCGACGACAACAGAATACGCGGAATAGAACGAGACGCGTTTAAAAATTTAAGCAAGCTCCAAGACCTGTCCTTGAGCGGAAACGCGCTGTCGGATGTGCCGGAAGCAGTGCGAGAGTTACAGTCGTTGAAGACTCTCGATCTGGGCAACAACCGCGTGTCCAGGATCGATAACGAGTCGTTTGCCGGATTAAACGAACTTTATGGCCTCCGTTTAGTGGACAATAAATTGGAGAACATTTCGCGGTCGGTATTCTCCTCGTTACCGTCGCTCCAGGTTTTAAATCTAGCGAGTAATATGATTCGTCACGTGGAACCGGACGCGTTTGCCAAAAATCTCGTGATGCGCGCTATAAGATTGGACGGAAACCAGCTCACCGAAATTCGTGGAGTATTCGCCAGCCTACCATCCCTTGTGTGGTTGAACGTTTCGGACAATAAATTGTTGTGGTTTGATTATACTGACGTGCCACCAAGTCTGACGTGGTTGGACATGCATGCCAATCAGATAAATAAGCTAGGGAATTATTACGCTAGACAGGACAATCTCCAAATAAAAATGCTGGACGCGAGTTTCAACTTTATCACTGAGATATTGGACATTAATGTCCCCAACAGCGTCGAGACCCTGTTTCTAAACAATAATAAGATTCGCAAGATCGCAGCTGGTACGTTCTTGCAAAAGGCAAACCTCGATAAGGTCGTACTGTACGGTAACGAGATCCAGCACTTGGAAGTAGCCGCTTTAGAACTGCAACCCGTACCAGGAAATCGAGAAGTGCCTGCATTTTATATCGGCGACAATCCGATCCTGTGCGATTGTTCTATGGAGTGGCTGCCACGGATAAACGAACTCGCTAGGTTACGGCAACATCCACGCGTTATGGACCTTGATTCCGTTACTTGCGACATGGTCCACGCCCGCGCAGCTCCACGTCGACCGTTGTTGTCGCTCAAGCCAAAAGATTTTGTTTGCCGATACGAGGCTCATTGCTTCGCATTGTGCCATTGCTGTGACTTCGACGCGTGCGACTGCGAGATGACCTGTCCCGATAATTGTTCCTGCTATCACGATCACAGCTGGTCCAGCAACGTAGTAGATTGCACGAATGCCGGATACAGGTTCGTACCCGACCGCATTCCCATGGACGCCACTGAGATCTACCTGGACGGCAACGAATTAGGCAATTTGGGAAATCATGTCTTCATCGGCAAACGGCGGCTCGAGGTGCTCTATTTAAATAACAGCGGGATATCTTTGATTCATAACCTGACATTCAACGGCGCCGAGTCCCTCAAGGTTCTTCATCTCGAGAGCAATGCCTTGCGAGAACTCAAGGGCAATGAATTTAATCAACTCGAATGCATGTCGGAACTCTACCTGGACCACAACGCTATCGCCATGGTCAGCAATGCTACTTTCAACAAGATGAAGAATCTCCAAGTCCTCAGGCTAGACAACAATAGAATCGTGGACTTTCGACCGTGGGACGCTCTGACCGATGCTGGAGCCGGAGCCGCGGTATCTCTGGAGGGCAACACGTGGAGTTGCGACTGCGGCAACGCCGCACAGCTGCGCAGGTGGCTGGCACAACACCAGGGCGATCCTGAGAAGATGTACTGCAAGGATGGAGCGGAAACCCTGGCCCAGGCACTGAGACGTTGCGGCGACCCTTCCACCGAGGCAGTCACACGTGGGATTCAGGAAGGTCCTCTAGTTGGAGGAAACTTTGTACCCCTTCTCGCCGGTGCCCTTGTCATCGTCATCGCCGTCTGCCTCTTCGTCGCCCTGGCCTTCGCCTTTCGTCAGGATGTTCGACTCTGGGCACATGCTCGATATGGCCTCAGGCTGGGCAAAATTGCCTCTCCACCCGAGGAGGAACGGGACAGGCTCTACGATGGCTACTTCATCTACAGTGAACGAGATGAGGATTTCGTCTCCAGGTACCTAGCAGCTGAATTGGAGCAATCAGGATTGGCTCTATGTTTGCACTGGAGAGACTTGCCACCATCGAGACCTCAGGAAACTCTACCCTCGGCTGCAGCCGCAGCTCGGAGGATCATCATCGCCTTCTCGCCAGTTTTTCTGACCAAGGAGTGGCAGAATATAGAATTCAGAACGGCTCTCCATTCAGCCTTGGAGAACATCAGACCCGCTTCCAGAAGGAGGAGGATCATCATTCTCCTGGCCACGGAAGCTCCTCTGCGGGATCCTGAGCTTCAGCTTCTTCTCCAAACTTGTACTGTCATTGTCTGGGGTGAGAAGAGGTTTTGGGAGAAGCTGCGATACGCCATGCCTGATTCAGCGGATAAGCGGCGGGATAGTAAAAATACGTCTGAGAGAAATCGCATCCCTGCTCGATACACTGCCGCACCCTTGGCGGCAGACACATGGTCCAAACCGGTCAACAACCTCCTGGTGCCTATCCACGCACCCACACCAACTCCGACACAGTCAACGTATATGAGTTCTGCCTCCAGCAGAACAGAGGACGAGGACAGCGGAGCTGAGCATCAACACCATATCACCAGTGATTACAGTGCTCTGCATGCGAGCAATGTTCAACGTCCTGCTAGTCTCTCATCCAGGGGCAGTCATCTTTACAGTACCATTCCTGAACTTCCGGTACTCACGACGCCCTCTTTTGGTAACTCATCAATCCCAATCAATCCTCGTACTTATTTCGTCTAAAAATGTCATCACTTTTTTTTTGTTTGCTTGATTCAACCAAAGATTCAATCAGAAATTTAAAAAAAAATATAAACAAAGGTTTTTCTTTCAGTGGCTTCGAGTTCGGTTTCTTAAAAACTAAGAATAAGAGGCAACTGTTTCTGCCACAGTTCTCAATGAAAGAACCATCTTTATTTATATTTTGTTTTAAATAATACAGAGGATCAATATAACATTAGGCATATCTTCCAGTATGTACGGAGAAAAAAGAATCTGTAAATTAACAGAATAAACTGTTGAAATAGGGACAACAGATTTTTAAAATTATATTTACAGACATTTCTGTAAATTCTACAGACACTTTTGTTAAACTTACAGATGAACAGTCAAATTTAGCAGATATATCTGTAGAATTTATGGAAATGTCTGTTAGATTAATGTAATTCTAAAATGTTAACCTGACATTTCTGTAAATTCTACAGACATGTCTGTTAAAGTTACTGATCATCTGTAAGTTTAATAGAAATGTCTGTTGAATCTACAGAAATGTATGTAAATATCTGTCTGAAGTTACTGATCATTTGTAAGTTTAATAGAAATGTCTGTTGAATCTACAAAAATGTATGTAAATATAACAGAAAAAAATCTGTTGTCCCTATTTCATCAGATTATTCGATTAATTTTACAGATTCTTTTTTCTCCGTGTGTCAAGTTTATTTTTTAAAAAGATTAGAAATTCTTGACAAAATAATTGATAATGTTTAGTTTCTTCCTTTAACCTTTAGAGGGCCGGAAAGCCAATATATTGGTTCACCCCTGATCGAGACTTTGTCTATGATTAATCAATGATATAAGATTCCTTCTGGGCCAATTTTCTGAGGTCGATTTTCCTCCAAAATTGCCGGCCCTCTAAAGGTTAATTTTCTTTGTACATTTCTCTTGTTTTCCGTTAAATAATGTTGCAATTCCTTTGTCTTTCATTAAAGAATTTGGTTGTTTCATTCAAACGTAAAAGCACACTTGACTGAATGAATTAATGTTAGCTGACGGGCTTTACAGCCTTGTACAATGCGTTATTGTTCCGCCGCTACCGAGTAGAGAACAAAATGAGAATGTAATTTCCTCATTAATTTTCTTTTTGGAAACTGAAATTGCTTTTCAACAAGATCTCTTCCAAGAAAGATACTAAAAAGCTGACTAAATTTTAGAGTGATGATATTGAACTTTTACATTCTATCTTAGGAGAGATCTTATCGAAAAGGGATTTTACGAGGTTCCCATATTTATGAAGCTAAAAGCTTCTAAAGTTTTATATGCGTGAAAAAGGCTAAGGTAGCGGAGATTGGTAAACTTAAAAATGGAACTACGTTGCTTAGCAAACAGTCAGGTTTTTTTAATTACATAAGAGTCCGCCTCAAAGGTGCAACTTATTTAACACTTTTCTCCACACATTACCTCATTTTTTGTTTACCATAACGCATTGTAGAATCGCTAAAGACTGGATTTTCGTAACAATTTTAATTAATGAACAGAAAACATTCTTTAGCATCTAAAAATAGCATCTCTGAATATCTAAAAACAAACAATGTGTTAAAATCTATACAAATTCTAGTTGAGGCAAATTTAGGGTCAAAATTAATTCACCGACTGAACCACAAATTCAGGTTTGCGGTTTATTCAAAGAATCAATTTCGACACCGATAAATTGGTTTTTCGACATTCATTGCCCCGATCGCATATATCTACCTACTTAATGACATCATGTTATGGGAAATGATTGCCAAATTTATAGTGAGCATAACGTGAGCGCTTTATTGTTTTCAATTTTTATTCTCAATGAGGAAATTTTTTTGTCGAAATAGTTGTAACTGTGATATGAGGACGAGACTATTCGAGATTGAGTAAATATGTAAGAGAATCTGTGTGAATGCGTGATAGACTTGCTTCCCAAAATTATGTAGTCAATATCGTGCCATTTTTTACGAATCGATAATTCCTTTCGTCGAAGAGAGATTTCGCGCGAAGCCTTTTGTTCTTCGAAGAGAATACTTTTCATAGAAAATTATGTTCGTATTGGAGAATTGCAGTAGTGCGTCGGTGTTAGTGTCTTACACTGTGAGAAAAAAAAGTGGCAGATTAAGTTCTCAGTGAAAAATGTATTTAATTGATTTGGCGATTAAAAAAAGTTATTTATTTATGCACGATTACATTTCAGTTTCATTGTAAAAATAGGTCCTTTGAAAGATTGCTCATGCACATTCAGAAAGAGAAAAATTTACTTTCGATAAAAAAAAAAAGAATGAATAATTTCAAGTGGATAATTAATTATTGTATTATTCATGCTACCCCGACTTTTATTTTTCACTTTTACTATTGACAGCAATTTTAATTTCTTGACATTTAAATTTATTATAAAGTTTGTGGTAAATTTTTCTTAATGTGTATTAATATCAGTTGTGACGCAACATCTGAGTTAACCTTTATGGGTGAATGATCAAGTTTTGTAGTTCCTAAGTTTGATAACACAGAGAGGCATTAACGTCGACAGCATAGAAACTGTAATATTGTGAGCGTGATTTCAGAGGCTGATAATGTGTTATTCGGCTGGTTCGAAATGCAACATTACTCCTAACGGGATTTAATAAACGTGGTTTATGGATTCCAGTGCATTTCGAGGGCTCGTGCACGTGGAATGAATACACAGCAAGAAAGTAAATGTAAATTTGCGTAAAACTAGATTACAGAAAGACAAAAAATACATGTGTCAGTAAACTGTTCAAGTCTTCTCTTTTGTTCCGAAAAACATATTTTTGCAATGATATCTGTTGGGAAAGCAATATTTCAATGAATTGAAGAACATCCAGAAACAAATAAACTGTGTGACAATTTCCTCGTGCAAATGTAGAAAAGGTTAATTTCTATTTAAATATTATTATTATTGTAAATATGTCGACGGCAGCAACTATATAATTGTATAATTATATTATTATTGTATAGAGATTTGATTTCTTTCTGAGATGTTTTTATAGATTGGCTGAAATATTGCTGCTGGTCTTAAAATAATTTTTGTGAGATTATGATTTGTAAATAACTTTTGTACTAGTAGTGCTATGTTAAATCGAGATTGAGAGCAACACGTTGTCCGCATTCGAAGAATCGTGGCGTGAGATCTCGTTCCTAAGACTTCCGGCTGTCACATTGACAGTCGCTCGACGCTTATTAGATTGTAAGGGATTCGTTGTAAATAATGTACATCTACTTTTGTAAATAATATGCGATGTTAGATGGAATTCTCAGCGCAACTTTGTATGAATGAGAAATGAACGATAAAGGGCGCTATTTAATATAAACTCGACTTATACTCTTGTAAATACATACGCTCTGGCTGTCTATTATATTGTCTCTTTAGTCAGTTCCGTTGTAAAAAGAAATAATCGCTATTTGAACGAAAAGCATAGGAGAATAAAAACGTTCTTTTCATAAGAAAGTTGCACGTGTATGAATTTCATTACCCTTGTACACCCCATTCTCGTTTATAAAATTATAATCACTATAAAAGCAAGCAGCGGTAATAGTTTCCCGACTTCCCGTGTAATTCTTTATTGAGCTATTGCGAAGCAAGTCTTGCATTAGCGAACTCTTACCTCTTTCAGTAGGCAGTATACACGTATAGGTTCTCATGAAGTTTACGGAATGAAAATTACTCGGAACTTTAACGAAAGCACAGGAATACTTTCTTCTCAGTTAAGGTCTTAAGTTCTCCTGTATAACCAACGCGGCAAATTTCTTTTCGAGCAACATTTTTGAACTCTCACACAATTTGCAACTCTTGTTATACGAGAGGTAATAAACTTGGTGAATTCATTAACTCAGGATTCCGAACTGCGCTCTTTTCTATCAGCATTTTTCATAAGGAAAAAAGATTCTTTTGGTTTATCAGCACTAAATTTTCCGCAAAGTTAACTGTTATTAATACTATTAAAGTATACGTAGTAAAATAAACGTCTTAAAATGTTTACACCTTAAATTCAGTCTTTGTCTAACTAGTCTTAGGGGTCATACTTTAATTACCTAATAAACAAAAGAATAAATATGAGAGATATACAAATTTAATTATCGAAAGATTGAGAGAGATAGAAATATAAAATTTATTCTTTTCTTTGTTACGTAATTTATGTATAGCCCCTTACTTAGATGAGACCTTAAAAAAGGCATATAAAAAAATTGAGGGTGAAATTTGTTGCAGGTAATTTTTCAAAAGGAAAAACTTTTCATTGAGACAACTTTACGTATTTCAAAATACATGTATTGTCATGGTGGAACAAAAGAAAATTATCCCGATATTTTGGTAAAATTTTTTTTTTCTAAGGGTCGATATTTAAACTTAAAGTAAAAATTTATTTGTACAGTGTAAAAAAGTTATTTCTGTAATATTTTTAGTTAAGGTTAAAATATGAAATTCAGACAAAGAAATATTTTTAATTCTACTTCAAAGAAATAAGAAGAGGTATGTTCTTAATTAATTAAATTAATTATGAGAACTTTGATCAAAATTATTTAGCGTGCAAGAAAAGGAATTTCTTTTTTATCTTACGTGCGGGATTTCAGTGCTTGAGTCGTATTGGAACGATGCTGAAGCTTCAGCTCCAGGCGGTTTGACAAACGTTGCAGACAATGAGGCAGCCAATTAAGCAGAAGACGACAGATCCCTCGTCGCTCAAGACAATCATTATTAGCTCGAGCAAAACAGCGTGCGAGGCAATAACTTCATTGCAATCTAACCGATCAGTTCTCAAGGGGTAATTGATTCCCATGCACTATGATTATCAAAAGAAGTTTCAAAATTATAATTTAAATTATTACCAAAATTAAAAAAACAAATAATTTCAGACATATAAATTACCTATTTATTTTGAACAACAAGATTATTTTTAATATTGTTCACTGATGTTACTTACTAGACTTCTCTGCAATGTTGCATTTTAAATATCAATCATTAAACCCCAGACTTTGGTACTGTTTAGAAAATTCATTTTTCGATCTTGAACAGTTCTTAGTCGTCCCAAAAAAATATATTAATAATAACATTTTTGGAATATTTTTCTAGCAATCCTGAAATGAATTTAAAAAGACTTTGAGTTTAGAGGAATTATGTCTAAAACGGTCACTCCGCTAAAACGGTCAATCTTTAATAATTAACTGGTTAAAAGAAATAAAAGCCATTTTTTGTAGGAAAATATTGTGAAATGAAATACACACCGATGACAAATGATTTTAAACAATAAATATGTAAATTAACATAATAAAATGTGATTATAGATTTCACCTACTTTATGATAAAATGTTACTTCAAAATTGAATTACATTATTGAATACTTTACTATATGTTAATGTTATTGGAATATTATAATTCGTTCGCTAAACTTACGTTTAAGCTTTGTAAGAATTTATAATTGAAACTCAATTAATTGAAAATAAAATAAATAAAATAAAATAGCGACTCGGATAAAACGGTCATTATCTTGTGTGTATAAAACGGTCAGTCGAAAGGGATTTTGCGCCATTTGTCCACTCCCGGTAGAAATATTATCCCAAATGCTTCCACATATTTATATATTTATTTTTATAAGAAATGATTGCTTAAGGTGAATAATTCATAGTGGTCAAGCTATTTTCAAATAATATGAAAGTGAATAATGCATTAAAACTGTGAACAAATTGGATAATCTTTTTAATTCAGTGTAGTGCTCTAACATAACCTTTCAATTCGTACCGTAGGTACTGTTAAAATGTACCATTCTGTTTTACCGTAAACAAACGTCTTTAATTTTCAAGAAAATTATAATTCTTAAATTATTTAATGCAAAAAATGTTCTTCATGTTCTTGATCTTATTTTGACAACAATAATTTGTTTATAAATAATAATTTATTGTACTTTTAACCTCAATATAACCATACCTTGTTCTGCCGTCCAAAGTAAAAAGATACGTAAGTGACTTTGTGGTTTAGGGTTATTCTCTTAAACCTAGCAATGCAAAGTCGACCTAAGCGACAATGTCACTTATGTATCTTTTTACTTTGAACGGCAGTATTTTAACTCATATTTTACAATATTTCGTGGAATTTATATAATAAAAATACTTTAATGATAAACAAAATATTATAATGTGACATTTAATAACCTTAGTGCTAAAATTAACAGAAAATACACTAAAAAAAATGTCTGGTTAAATTAACCAGAATTCTGGTTAAATATGCCCTTACTATTTTTTCTGGTTAAAGTAATCAGA
>JBAGKK010217352.1:9260-21997 GCA_037177015.1 Euceroptres primus | reverse complement strand
GAATCTCGCGTTTCACGCTCGGTTTGACTTAAAAATTAAATTTTCATTCCAATACCGTTTTCTGTATTTAAATAACAAACTTTATCTCCTACCCAAAAATGCTTTAAAAAAATTTGTAGGTCTTATCATAGGCAAATGATTTATTAACTTTTTCTGTATCGCGCGTTTTATTGCTCAAAATTTGAATTTTCGATTTTTCAAGAAAATTCAAAAAGTTGTTATGACAATTTTGTAGGGCTTTCAGAAAGCAACGTTTTTCTTTTCTTGACTTTTTTTCATATCGTGCGTTGTTTGGCTTAAAATTTTCATTTTCGTTTGTTTTTTTGAATCTTGTAAATGAAATTAAAAAATTTTTTTATCGAAAAAAATTATAGGGATAAATTATTCGATCTTTCTGAGTACTACGAATAGCCGTACATAGAATATACTAATTCTTTAAAAAAGTGGTCTAAAAAATTTTGAAAATGCTGGATAACTTTTTGAATTTTTATCCAAAATGGCTGGCTAATAAACTTGTCCTTTTTTTACACTTTTATAAAGTGTTATGTTGATAATTCTGTCGAAAGTTATCGTGTTCACAGACGACAACGGCGACAACAGACAGATACCGACGTAAAAACTATTTTTTCTGACTCAGGGGGCCTCAAAACGTCGACATTTGATGGAATCCACGAAAGTAATTTTTCACATAAAACCAATACCTTCTCATTGATGATGAGAATGTAAAAAATTTCATACATTTTAAGAGTGTATTAATGGAGCCCAAAAATAATTACATCAACACATACAATAGAAATAGCTTGAAAAATTCGCAAAAATAGCCTTTTTTTCGGGCGTCTAAAGTGGGATCCCTTAAACCAATATCTTATTTCCTACATTCATTGCCATTTTTACCAATTTAAAATTTGTATTTTTCAATTTAAATTTCAATTTATTTGAGTTACTTTAATTTGTAATTTTGTTTTTTAAGAAAGATCATGCGGGAGTGAGGGGAACGTATAAAAACTTAATTAATTACCACTTTTGAAAATATTATCTCTATTAATCAATGTTGATTCCAAAAGGCAAATATGTACTTTACCGGACAAAAATTTAAAGTCATAAAAAGTATAATTTTTAATATCAATTACTGTAGGTCGAAATTTTAAATAGTTTTTTTCAACTTTTTTCCTGAAAAATCGTCGGATTTTAATAATTAAGTGTTTATTTGATTCGTTATACAATTATCTAAGACTTCACTACAGGAATAATTTTAAAAATAATTATCCTTAAAAATACAGCTATTTGTTTCATCTCATATTATAAAAAATAACTGTATTTTTAAGGATAATTATTTGTATTCCGGAGGTAAAGCCTTAGTCAATTGTATAATGAACTAAATAAACCCTTAATCTTTAAAATCCGATAATTTTTTAAGAATAAAGGAAGCAAAAACTACGTAAAATTTCGACCTACAGTAATTGCTACCAAAAATTTATATTTTCTATGACTTCAAATTTTTTCCCGGTAAAGTATACATTTTAGAGGCGTTCAGTTCGTCAGTTCGAATTTTCACTGAAAATTGGTACCTCTTCGGCCACGTTGAACATTAAATTTTTCGAAATTGAGTTTAACTCAAGAAAAAATTGAAGCTTCTAAGCTCTCTTCGAATACAAGATTCCTCGAAATCGAAATTATTCAGTTGGTTTTGAAATTAAATCCATCTTAAATGCAATTCGAATTTGAAAAATTGGAATCGTCGATTCAAATGTTTGATTCAAATTAATTCATATTCGAATTGCATTTCAGATGGATATAATTTCGATTTCAAGAAATCTTACATTCAAAAAGAGCTTAGAAGCTTCAATTTCTTCTTGAATTGAACTCCATTTCGAAAAATTCAATGTTCTAAACGTGTCCGAAAAGGTACCAATTTACACACAGTAAAACGGTGATCTTCATTTTATTGCCAAATTTTTCTCAAACTTAGTCGCAACAACAATTAAACTTAGAAACAAATGAAGTCACAATGAAAATTTCAATTGTTTTAAATTATTCAAAATGAGATGTAACAAAATTCACACCAATGGTTTCTTGTGCATTGAAAATTCGAACTGACGAACTGCACACCTCTAATATATTTGCCTTTTGGAATCTACATTGAGTAATAATATGTTTTGAAAAGAGGTAATTAATGAAGATTTGATACGTTTCCCCCATTCCCGCATGATCCTCCTTAATTTAAATTTAGTTTAGTAAATCACAACTTGCGATTAAACTGAGAAGAATCCGAGGGGTTAACCACTACTGAATTCAGGAGTACACTTGTTCCTGAATTCTTTTGAATTCTTTTGAATTCCTCTTATGTTCTTTGAATTCTTTTGAAGTCACCTTGAATTCTTCTGATTTCGTTGAATTCACAGTATATTGTTTTGAATTCATCTTGTATTCTTTGAATTATTTTGAATTTACCTTGAATTCTTCTGAATTCTTTGAATTCTTCTGAATTCTTTGAATTCTTCTGAATTCTTTGAATTCTTTTGAATTCTTTGAGTTCTTGAATTCAAGTACACTTTTGATTTCAAATTTCAAAATACTTTTGAATTCACCTTAAATTCTTCTGAATTTTTTGAGTTCTTGAATTCAAGTGCACATCAAAATTGCTAGTGGTTAACCGCTCGGAAGAATCTTAAAAATTCCACTCATGAAATGACATATTTCCTCATCCTTTCTTGAGGTTTAATTTGACGAAAGCAAATACAACTGTCAAACACCAATAACTACACTTAGCATCAATGTCCTCACAGTTCGTCTTCGCGCATCGACTTCTGAACCAATACCAAGGCAAATAATTACGTTTTTACTATATACACACGTATTTCGCACCTGACTGCGTACGCACGTGACTTGACGTGCATAAATGTGTGTGGGAAGTCCCGTTAGGTACCAGTCTGGTGTATAGTAGAGTTTTGACACATATAGGATGCTAAGTAGACACGAAAGGCGAGAGGATGAGGGAGAAAAATAGATGAAAGTTTAAGATAGAAAGAGAGAGAAAGAGAAAGCCTAAGGGTGGGATCAGATAGTTGGTGGAGAGAGAGAAAAAAAAGGATAGAATTACTTGAAGGAGTTATTAACAGGTATCCGAGAAAGGATGGAAAGACAAGTACATTTTCCAAGTCCTCGAGGGAGGGGGGAAATAATAGAGAAAAAGTGGGAGAGGAAGAAAGAGAAAGAAGAAAAAACCGTGAGAAAGATGGGAAGACGAGTTACTTGTGCGATGTAGGTTCAAGGAGACACGGGTAACCCAGTTACCATTTCTTCCGTTTCACCCCTTGCACTTTGTGTTTCTTAAAGATTATTCTTTATTTTCTTTCTATACATGTTTCGCAAATGAAAATTAATTTCAAAAGACATTTTTTGTGCGCGAATACATTTTCGCGAATTACATTTTAGTTTGTTTTAGATTATATAACTTGGTCAATTTAGACTTTGATCGTTTTTAAAAATATAAAAGATTAAGGATGTTCACTTTGTATACTCAACCACAAAATTAGTCGATTTCTGGTACGATTTAAAAAATTGAGGAAAACAGACACGAAGTTATTTGTAACGGTCTTTGAAAGAGAAACCGAAGTGGTCTTGGGAAAAAATAGTTAATACAGATTAAAGTTTCATTTAAAGGAAATAAATTTGATTTATTTCTTTAGTTTCTTAGGAAATTATAAATTTTAAGGAATCAAAAATTGTATAATTTATACAATAAGAATAATTGGATTTAGATAGCACTTTGAACTTTCAATTTATTCAGCAATTTCATTTTTACCTTTAAATCAAAATTAGTACAAAGTGTTGATTTTATTATTGAGCCCAGTGGCAAAGTTTATGTCAATAATAATTTATTCACAATCAGTGTAGGTTGAGAATTGTGTGTTCTGCAAATGAAACTATGATGCCCCATCACTCAACGCCTACAGTCGTTGTACAAATCATACCCGTATGTTCAATTACGTATGTGTATGTACCTATGTACTGCAAGTTTTACACTTGGCAGTACTTATACTTTCCCTCGAGAAGTTCCGTTTCACGTGACAGGATCACTCGTAAAATATGAGTTGCATGAGGTTGAACAGGTAGCGATTACCGCAGACTTATAACAGCGTGATAATTGCCCCATTATATCCGACAGAAAATTTCTATATTTTTAACGTAATATATTACAGAACAGTCTACGCATATTTCTAATATTCTCCTCCATATTGGTGTTTTAATTTGTTTTGTCGTAAATACGACTTAAAATTTCGAAAAGATCACCCCAAAAAGTCGAATGAATCCACTTTTCATGCTTTCTTTGGCATTTCTTGTGAAAAACTACAAAAGCATTTTTTATACAAATCACTAGAAAATTGGTATTAATGTTTGAAGTTTTTATAAGTTTTAGGATTAGGACTTTTTCGGAAGTTTCGGTAAAATATGAATATTACTGTATTCATATTTAAATTATTGGGAATATATAAATTATTCATATTTAAATTGTTGGGAACAGGTCTTTAATTCACATAATATTAAAAATGCCTATTTAGTTTAAGAGAATATTCTGTTTACAAATTCTATGAGAGTTTCTAATAAATTAATCTAATATAATTTAAATTGTTGAAATAATAGAAGAATACAATATTTCTTATACATCATTTATTTTGAAGAGGCATATTGCTCTAATAGTTTTATGTGCTACTATGTAGGCTTCTCAGAATTAACTGTTCATCTTTTTAGAACATAGCTGCGAAAGGAGTATTTATACCAAGTTGAAACTGTAGCAGTAGTGACAGTGATTAGTTCTGAATGAGTTTTGAATAAAATTTAAATATTCATAAATGCAAAATGAAAAGTTGAATAATTCTTTAATTATTGAAAGTAAGTTTTATTAGACAAAAAGTAAAAAAGTTAAATCAATCTTTTTACAATAATTAATCATTTTGAATGTTCTACTTGAAACTATTTCTTAATTAATTAAATCATTAGCAGTCTTGGAACTACGTTTTTAATAAAACATGGATCGATTTATAGACATAATTTATTTTATGTTAATTATATCTTGCATTTATCGATGAAATGTTTAAGTTTAAAAGATCGGGAAGTTAGAATTTATAGGAGCCAGTCTGCTCAGTTAATTTCACTTTCATTTTCTGTGATCTTGACCTTCCTGTTGCATCATTTGTAACATGTGCACGTGTGAATGGGAGATTATCTATTTCCTAGATATGCAGTCTTGAATTATTATTTCCTCAGTTTTAATGGTTTTAAACACATTTGATGGACTGAAATTCTAACTCGTTTGAATTTTTTTAAAACTAAACCTAAAGCTAGCTTATATAATGTTCTTGTACATAATACATATATTTTGAATACAAAGTAGATATTTTTATTCATTAGGAAAATAATGCTGGTATTAGGTATCATTTAAAATCGACTAATATTGATGCTTTAGTAAAAGTGTTACTTAAAGTTCACATAATAAATCACTAATTATTTAATTCAAATTTATTTTGATATTTTTATAAATAAAAATATGCCATAAAAAACTTTAAAAGATTCCCTTGAAGGACATACATATTTAGAGATTTTAACACATCACCACAAATTACACGTCGATGTAATGCTTTATAAATAATCCAATATCAAAACGTAGACATCTGAACTTTTAGTATCTGAATCATAAAATTTATTTTATTTTCCCAGGGCGGAAGCCAATAATTTTCCTCGCTTTCGAAATTCCAAATATGTGTAATAGTGTCGAAGGAGCGTAGGTAACGTAGTATAAAACAAGAGAAGAAATTACAAGATGCATAGAAACCTTGGAGAGGAACAAGATAACAGATGCACCTATCTATATAACCAAGCTTAGACCCTGAGCGAAGGGATCAACGTTTCCAAGAGCCTCTAAAATTCTTCCGCGTTCATTGTCCGTACTTAATGTGAGACTTGCACATGAGAAAAGGGTATGCGATGCGTACAAGTTACAAGGGCAAATCTCTGTGCAAATACCCTGCAGTAGATAGCAAAAATTTCAATTTTCAATATTCTAGTAGTTTTAAAATATAAAATATGTTGCAAAAGTTTTATATCTGACATGAAACTTCTTTCATTCAACTGTTTATTGGTAATTAAGTTAATCGAGACTAATTAATTACATAACTCATTTAAAATTTATTTCCGGTATTCCATTTAAAATTATTATCCATTGTACGTATCATTTTATCAGTTTAAAAGATTCTCAGATAGTGGATAATTGCTTTGTTGATTTCAAATAAAAGTAGTATTCTGAACGTAAAATAATAGTTTAGTTGTATCTGGATGGATGTGGATATTGTAATGTATCTGGATATTGTAATTTATATTTATATTTTATAATTTATATTTATTTTTATTGATATTTATATTGTAATGTAAAACCTATTTCACATTTATTAATGAAAGTTTTTGAATGGTAATTCCTCTTATATTTCTATATTTATATTTTCTTTTCTAATCAAACTTTTTTCATATCAATTCAGTAATACTTCAGCTTGGGAACACACTTTTGTTTTTTCTTTAAATTGCAGTTTCGATTTTTGACAATGTTTTTTCGCTTACTTGTAAAATTGCCATTTTGTCTCAAAGTGTATTTTTACTAACGTTCATCATCAAATTGAGTAATGTAAGTTTGCAACACATGTTATCTAGGTATTTGAAATTATCCACTGAAGGGCAGTTTTCCATAGATATATAATGTGTTTTGCGTTATGCGAACGTAGTGCCATGGAGAAAGCTTTGGTTGCGGTCTCCTTGATTATTGGATCTGGGTGACCTGATTGCTTGGCCTCGACGGACAGAGACTTGTTCGTCAACGTCCTCGCCGACTTGTAAAACCAGCTCGTGTCTACCGAACTCTTTTACCTTTTGGAGAGATCAGATACTGCAGGTGCATCTCCGACTTCCGGGGTTTGTTCCGCCGAGGAAGATGAACGTTTTGTCTCATGAATATCTTAAGTCAAAGACCCCATTGTCCCATTCCTTTAGTAAATTTAATTTATTTTTTATGCAAATTCGTACTTTCAGTACTGATAAAAAGAGAGAAAAAAACGGATCTCGATTTTCGGCACAATTCCAATACCTTCTCATATGATGTCAATGTAAAAATGTGACTTCAAAATGAACCAAAAAAAGTTCAAAATGATCTGCTCCAAAATTCAGTTACCGCACGTGCTTGATTTCGTCTAAAATAAATCAAATTTCATTTTATGTTGAACCAATTTTCGGTTTATTTTCGCAATCAGGCTCTAATGATAATTTTTGTTACAGATCGCTTTGAACTTATTAAAAAAAATTTGTACAAATTACAAACTTTTAAAAATATTTATCTTTTGAATTTGATTTTGAATGACATGGATTCTGAAACTAATTATACTTTTAAATGAAATAAGTATTCTTTTTTAATTCGATTGCGTGCTTCTCTATAATTTGTTATCATATTAAGTATTGGCATTTACCATTGATATAAGCTTCTTATTTATTGAACCATGATATTATGATATAGGATGTAGTATGACTAAAAATGAAAAAAACTAATTCATTTTTCAGAAAAATTTAATACAGTTTCTTGGAAATAGGAAGCGCTAGCAAATCGAATTCAATATGTAATGCACGATCGCGTGCTCACCATACGAATTTTCAGAAAGTGACAGCCTCGTTATGTGTTCTCGTGGGGGTCACATTTTAATGATGATTGAATGTACTGCCATTTGACAAATTGAGTCCATATGAAGTTGAGGAAATAATTCGAAGTTTGATTATATTAATTGTACTACTTAAATTAATATACCTAGCATCAAAATTAAATATAAAATCCTTTGCAAGAAAAGGAAATTTTGGAAGTATTTAATAACTAGAAGGATATTTTAAAATTCGGGATCAACGATATTTGAAATACGTTTGATTAATTTACAAGGAGAAAATTTCACAGACCTCTTATATTATTAATTTATAAACTTCCTTTTTATTTCACCATTATTTATGTTGTGCGCAAGAGACACTTACATTTAGAAAAAATATCATAAATTTATTATTTAACTAATTAAAGTTTCATCTGGATAATGTTCGCATAAACCTAATTTACGACAATGTTTGTCCTCTTTTATTCACGGCTGACATAAATTTATGGTAAATCATTAGTCAACTTTTTCTTAACTTCATTCATTTGAAATATTGAACAGAATTATATTATATAAATAAAGAAATTTACTTTAGAAGTAAAAAGTTGTCATTTTGTGTAGAGAAAATTTTTAATTATATTACATGCATCCTTTTTGATAAATTTATTATTTATAGCTCAGTTTTCGCATGCTATATCACTATAAATTCACGATCCCTCGGGGCGCAATTTCTCACGTAAATTTGCGGTTTTTATACATTTTTTGTGTGATTTCTCCATCCACAAAAAGCAATCCATTCTCGAAGCCTTTATGACACGTCAAAAAATAAAAAATGCTCACAGTGAGTCGTTATTTGCTGTCAGTAGATTTTTCCCTGTCAAGAAGAGTAATTGATTGAATATTTTTTACGAAAAGTAAGCCCACATATCTCAGAAAAATGGTATATATAAAGATTTATAAAAATATTTCAAAATTGGCATCTTTTAATAAAAATAATAGTTACTCCTTTTCAAAGAAAAGTCATTTTTAATCTGCAGATGGGAATTTTATGGATAAAATAAAGAAACGAATTCAAGAATTTAACCTTCCACTTTTTAGTAAAATTGGTCCTTGACATTTTTATTACTTATATGCTTTCTCGAGTAAAATATTTGTCAATAAAATTTCCCTTCCCATGGATAAATACATGATATAAATAAATTTTTCAATATTCTTTAAACTTTTTGCAATAGTATTCTGGAATTCTTTGAAATATTCAGAAATGTTCACCGACGATTCACGAACGTCTGGAAATTTTTAAATGACACGAATCGTTTAATATGCGTACCTTTGGATAAATAAATTGGATAGAGATTTATTGATGAATAATGAAAATGAAGAAGCGTGATAATATGAAAATAAGGGGAAAAAGGAATAAAGTTACAACAGATAGAGCATGCAGGATAATTTTCCGTATCAGAGCGCCTCGATATTCTGATGGGACTGTATTCAGCGGCAATGAAACAGCTTTCTCCTGCCTCCTTTATAGCAAAAGATTATCTGTGGGCGGTATCATCATCGCGTTGATTGTCGATCGCGCCCTGATTCCAATGAACAGTGAAACGGACAATCGATTGCGTGATCGATCGATATTAATAAAATATCAAAGGCCGAGGATCGCTTCTAAAAGCAGCATTCTTAGGTCATTGATTAAGTGCCCATGATAAACGAGTTAAAGCACGCTTTTTATCTTATCTATCCTCTCATGTATGACAAAGTTGTTTTAACTATTTACCTTCAATTGTTTATCTTGGAATAACTTGAATTTTCAATACAAGATCTATTAACGGTTTCAAGGATGTTCCAGCTGTCTATATTAATTTATAAACTATACTATAAACTACATAATTTATAAACTATAATTTTGAAAGAGAAACCAAAGAGTTATAGGATGACTCTTAAAAATTAAAAGTCAAATTTTCCGAAACGGTACGCACCCAATTTTTTTCTTTTATTACACAAACTGCCTGGAATTTTTTAGTATTTTTTGAAAAAGTTTTATTGCTGCCAAGAAGTCTTTGTAATTGACAAAATTTTGAATTTGTAAATTATTAAAATTTGGTTTGTGAGTACAAAAATTATAGAGGATTTTTTTATATGGGTGAAAATCAGAAAGTTAAGAATATCAATTCCCTAGAATATTAATCATTTAAATTTGGAGAAATAACTCGAGGGGTTATTCACTGGGCAATCGACTGTCGTGAATTTCTCTGATTTTCATCGATCGCCAATGAGTGGAAGGGAGGCAGCAATAAAGAAACAATTGAAAAACAAGAGAGATAGACTCAGATTTCTAGAAATTTCCAAGTATGATTTCTGGAGTGAGTACCCCCTCAAAATAACTGTTTTCATTGCGAGATTTTATTAAGCGTATTTTTTATTTACAATATCCTATGTGTCAATTATTTTTGTGGCGTTATATCTTTTTACAGAAAATGCAAGACCTACAATTGACAAGTCACGTAAACTTTCTGAATTGATTGGAGAATCAGAAAATAAATATAATTTTTTGATTCTAATTATAGTTGCAAAGTATTCAACGTTAATTATCCAAAATTCAGCATATTAATTTTATATTTGATAAAGTTTTGAAAACATCTTCAGAACAATTAATATTAATTCATTCAGAATAAATTTGTTATGAAAATTTAATATTGAATAATACTGCCTAAAAGAAAAGAGAAAACTTAAATAGAAAAATTGAATATGATAAATAAGAAACAGAACTTGGAGAAGATAGACTTCAAAAGATATTTATTTTGCGAATTCATTAACTATTTATTGCTGCAATTCAAACACTTTCTGATTTTTCTGGACCGTTTCACTGTGATCTTTTCAGGGTAGAAGCATGAAAAATTAATCAAATGCTTTTACCGTCTTTATGTGAATTATGTATAAGTGATCAGACAAACAAATTGAATTGAGCATGGCAAAGGCAACCGTCGTATAAATTTTTCATATCTGAAGTTAAAAGTTCAATGTAGCGAAGCAAATCTGATACCAAAGAGACCCTGCTATACTGAAAAATATGGAAGGAAAATTGAAGATGCAGCAATCTGGAAGAGTATCTTTTCATATTTCTGATTAAAAAATTTTATTTGAAAAGTGCTGCATGATTTATAAAAATATGTTTTTCTAAAGGTCAAAGAATATTTATTCTTACAGACAATTTTATACTACAGAAATAAAAATATACATCAGGATTCTGGTAAGCTGGTATCAAAACGCAATTTTTCTTATTTGATTACCTACTTTCTACACTGAGAAAAAAATACTTCTGAATATATAGCATATGCTATTAGCTATTACTATCTGATAAAAACAGATGCTGTAGATTTTAAGTAATATGTTCTGGAATTTATAGCATCGCTGTTGAATCAAAATCTACTATTTTTGAATCAAAGTTTACCGATTTGAATCAACAGTGATACTGAAAATTCTATAGTATATTATTATAAATCAATAGCATCTGCTTTTGGCAGATCTCAATAGCATATGCAATAGATTCAAAAGTATTTTTTTCTCACTGTATATTCTGGTATATGAAAAGGTATTGGAATCGGTTAATAATTTAAAAAATAAAAATATAAATGTTAGAACAATATTTTATTTTAATTTGCTTTTCATTCGAAATAAATCTACTGAAAATTGAAACATCAGGTATTTTTAATGTAGATAAATAAGATTTTAATTTTTTTGTAAATAATAAGTGGTACAGAAAATTTTTTCAGAGTATTAAACATTATTAATAAAGTTCTGAAAGTGAATATTTGAATTTGGTATGCACAGAGAAAAGCCGGGCTTATTTTGACTGTTTGGTTTCAAAATAACATTATGTAACTGTAACATAAAATCGAAATCGATCCTACTTTTACAAAATTGTTTTTTTTTCAGACTAATTCATGGACAAAATAAAATAAACAATTGTAAAATTAATCTTAATATAATAAATATCTTTTAGACAGAAAAAATAATAAGTATGTCCCTTTTTAATTGAAATAATTATTTAATATAAATTCATTTTGTTGATTTCTATTGACCCTCTGGTTATAAAATTTTTTGGTGCACTTTTGGTTAAAAAAACACAGCTTTTTTAATTTTCGACCCTAAAGCCCATGCAAAGCACCAACAAAATTTAATATAAAGTTATTTAAAATAAAATTATTTAATAAAGAGTTATCTAAACTTCTTAACTATTTAAAAAAAGAAATTCAATATTTTAAAAAAATAATAATAAAAATAATAATAAAAAAAATAAGTATTGAATTTATTACTGTACTGAATATAATGGGCGGTATAATTTGTAAATAAAATAATTGAAATGATTTTTAAAAAGTTATCTAAACATCTTTACTATTTTGAAAAAAATTTTAATTCAATTTTTTAAAAAAAGTATTAAATTTATTATTTCAATGAATATAATAGGCGGTATAATTTATAAATAAAAAAATGAAAGTGATTTTAAGCGGGATAAAAAAAACTTTTCTAGATATTTTTAAAGATCTAAATTAAAGTTAGCGGAATTTTATAACAT
Organism: Euceroptres primus; assembly: GCA_037177015.1. NCBI lineage: Eukaryota > Metazoa > Arthropoda > Insecta > Hymenoptera > Figitidae > Euceroptres > Euceroptres primus. The sequence continues at coordinate 9,754 of JBAGKK010217352.1, read as the reverse complement.
AAATAAAAAATAAATATCAAAAGGAGTCTTCAGTTTTAAAAATATTCTTAAATTATTGAAGGGTTCAAAATTAAATAAATAAATTCAGGTTCAATTTATCTTATAGAAATGATCCTCACGTTTCTTATCAAGCAAGTTTCTTCAAGAACCAAAAGGTGATTCATTTGAAATAGATGAATGCGAACTTATAATCTTGCTTTGTGATAAGAATTTCAGCTAAATATTCTATCTTAAGAGAGAATATTTCATTAAGTCAATAAATTTTAATTCAATTTATGTAAATCAAATTTTAATTCATTCACTTATTCACATTAAGTCAATCCTTTTTAATTCAAATTAAGTAAATAAAATTTTAATTCATTCACTTATTCATATTAAATCAATCCTTTTTAATTCAATTTAAGTAAATAAAATTTCAATTCATTCACTTATTCACATTAAGTCAATCCTTTTTAATTCAAATTAAGTAAATAAAATTTTAATTCATTCACTTA
>JBAGKK010217246.1:0-21997 GCA_037177015.1 Euceroptres primus | reverse complement strand
AATAAAAATGTTTAATACAGCTAAGTAATTCATTTAATGATACTTTTTTCTATGTCAATAGTTATTTGAAAATACAGAATATTTATTTAATTTAAATATATTTAAATACAGAAATCTTTCTGTATCCATAGCACTAAAGCGCTATGGATTTTTACCCTATCTATTGTTGGGTGGTTTCCTCTACCTGTATTTAAAATTTTTTTCTGTTAGAGTTTTAGAATTTTTAGTTAAAAGTTTCTGATTTTTAAGTTCCAAGTATCGTAAAATTACGTTACTTTAACAGAAGATTCAATTACTCGTAACTTAATTTTCCTAAATTTTTCCTGAATTTACAAAAATGTAACTGAAACTTACGAAACTGTAACTGAAATGTCAGTTACGGTAACTGCAGAAAACTGTGGTTACAGGTCTGAAATTTCCAAGGCTGAAAATTACCATGGAATTTTTCAACACTGTTAATGAACCAATACTTTAGAACAAATTTGAGTTTAAAATGAAATCAAGTAAAAATTTCGTGCATTTTCTCGTTCAGAACTTTAAGCACATTTAAAAATGTAATGAATAACCCTATTACTTAAAATCCGCTGATTTTGAAAAACGATAGTCGATATTGTCAATATGCAAAGTGGACTTATAGGTTCCATCTGGAAAATTTGTATGCAATGCGTCCTCTTGGGCGTCGATTCTCCTTAAAGAAGGGATAGAAGACGGATAAAGAGATGGATACTGTAGATCTCGACACCGTTATGGTCGTCTCGCTATTTCGCAACGAGGCCATCGCGTAATGTTACGAGCACGTAGTAGTACTCAGGCATGCACCCGCGGTAGATAATTGCTTTGAGCTCAACTTCCGGTAGATCCTCTCCTCTGGCCAATGCAGACGGAGAGGCACGTGCGCCGCACTGCAACTCCCTTGGACGTGCTCGTCGATTATCCCTGGGTATTTCTAGGATTATTCCAGACCCAATATGGAGCACAAATTCCACTTTAGAAAATTTATGAGATCAAATTTCTCAGGACAATCAGATGTCCCCCAACAAACTTAGCATTTAAGTCCCTTTACTCATTTTCTTGATAACAACATATGCATTAGAAAATAGTGCATGGGAAAATATTTCAAGAGGAAGTAATACAGCGGAAAATAAGTATAACAACAAGGCCTTTTGTTCCATTCAACACAATTCTTTCACCTTAATTTTTTAGAAAGAATACAGTGCCGTAGGAAAGCATTGTCTGCTTTCTACACCTCTACTTTTTCACAGCCCTTTGTTGCAGGAAGGCTTCCGTTTTCGCTCGAGAGAAAAGAAAACACTGTCACTGTGTATTGATTTATTGTATCCTTTGTTCCCTTATATTATTTTCACTCGAGGAATGGGACAGTTAAAGGACTTTAGGAATATGAGCAATAACTTCACAGTAAATCCCAGCTATATTTTTTAGCTGAAGTTGGATCAAAATGTTGCAAACAATTGAAAACTACAATTATCGGACGTAGGATAATTTTTATCGGGAGGCGGATAAAAATTATCCGACGCCAGATAATTTCGAAATCATAGTTCTGGATTTTTCATCTAGTTTTGTTTGAGATTGCCTTTCGAGTGTTTCCGTCGTTTCCAATCTATCCCGATTTGTTCCGGCACTAAGTGCTGACTGTGCATAAAACCAAAAGAAAAAATATATTCACGTGTACAAGCGCGTTCATTATCGCTTGTCGGCGTCATTATCTCGTTTGTTAATGTTGTGCAGTGAAGAATATTATAAGGACCAGAATTTTTGAATGCCATTATTTCTTACACGAACGGACTCAGTGAAAAACAATCGTAATTTTCCCATACGAAAGTATGGCATTTTTCCCATACTTTTGAATATGCCATACAAGCATGGAAATTATCCGTTGCTCACTTGTACATTTCCCATGAACGTCGAAGATCTTATACACTGGTATGGGGAAACTTCCACTCATGTATGGAAGTTTGATGCGCGGGCTGCAGAATGCGCAGCCGAGTGAAGCGCGCATGTGCTGTAACCGTGATGAATGGAGGAGAAGGAGCAGAGTATAATACAATCATGGCGTCAAGCGTCTAATTCAGAATAGTTTCAGTACACACTTGTGAAACATTTTCGAGTTGTAGCAGTGAAACAGTGAAGTATTGTGAGTGCAATAAGATTCAGTGCAACTAGACATTTTGTACAAAAAGAAGGGCACATTATGAATGGCGAAAGTGCTGGATGCGGGGAACAGAGACAGACCCATTCTAATTATTATAGGTTAGTTATCACTTAAACTTTGTTGTATTAAGTCAACTTAGTTATTTTTTATTTAGTTTTATTTGCATACCTTTTCTCCGGTACTTCTAACTTAAACTTACTGCAGGACAGTCTGTGTTTGACGAGAATGCCAAACGTGAAATTTTCGCTGAGGGAGATAAAATTTTGGAACCCAGGAGAATTTTGAAAGGGTTTTTGTGTTCCTTCTTATCCTAATACGCATTCGGCTACAAGTATGGAGAGAAAAGCAGTAAAACTTTGGAGTTCATCCAATGGTGAGTTCATTCAAACTCAGCCATTTTAATTTTGCGTAGTTTGCAAAGGGCTTTGCAAAAAATCAGCCATAAGGGTGGACACAAAAGACGAAAGAAGAAGAGAAACCAGCATAGGTCAATCCTCAAGTACAAAAGTTGATGGACCGTACAGGAGAAGAAGCAGACCTTTTCGATACCGAAACAAATGTTGAATAATTAATAATAATAATTTTATATACATATTATATCTTATTTTACAGTTTAAATTAGTTTACTACATTTAGATTTAGTTTACTACATTTTATGTAGTAAACTACAATATTTACATATAGTTTAGATTTAACTTAGATTTAGTTTACTTCATTTTAGTTATTACTACGCTTTTTGGTACTTCTTACGAAATTTCAATGTAGCATAAGTATAATTTTAGATGCTTTCAATAAAATATTTTACGTTTTAAAAAAAAATAATTTAATTGTGATATTTATTTGTAGTATGGAAAAAATACAACCAATATATCGGACAATTGGCATTTTTCCCATACTAAAGTATGGGTAAAATACTAACCTGGTATGGGAAAAGTCTTATACACGTTATGACTATTTTCCCATACCCAAGTATGGGAAAATACTAACCTGGTATGGGAAAAGTCCCATACACATTATGACTATTTTCCCATACCGATGCATAGAAAAATTTCAATACGTGTATGGGTTAATTACTTCCAATACCATGTATGGGAAATTTACCATAGCTTTTTCTTACAGTGAGCTAAAACTTGGATGTAAATGCATATAAGGATAATTGTCAAATTGTATGCAAACTTGAGCACCTACAGTGGCAATCACATTATTATGAGGAATTAAATATTTCATAACGGAAATTGATCTTATCACATCTAAAAATTTAAAATCCAAAGGGTGTATTTTTGGAAATAATGAAATTCGTACATGAAATATGAAAAGTGGATTTGAGGTTAAGAGTTTGATGAAAGAGCGTGCGAGCTTTTGAAAAGTTCAAAATCGCGGTGATTATACAAACCTTTTACAATAAAAATTGCAAATACTCCCTCATTGAAATTTAACTGCATTTCCTTAAATTTTTATATTTGAACATCCTTTAAATCTGTTATTTATTGTAGTAACTTTGTAACATATATAAACAGAGGTTAGGAAATAGTCAACAAACCGGCCCACTTGATTCACGCGCATGCGCATATAACCAGCCGTACACTCTGCTATATACCGTACGGGAAGGACGCGAGAAAAATGATATTGCTAAAAAAATAGCACATTCTGATCATAAATAATCGCCTACTTATAAAAGGAAACACCACTGAGCATGCAACGGAATAGTTTTTATATATTTTTTTCACTCCGAAACTGGTTTGCAACGCACGTACGGGAATGAAGTTTTTGTTGTCAAAATGCACTTTTTAGTTTTAATACCGAATTCACAAAAAAGAGAGTGACTATTTTAAGCTTAATTTTATAGAATCTTCTATTAAACGATACGCTTAATATTTCTGTATTTATCAATCAACTGTAACTACAATATTTTACTAGCAACAAAAGACGGACGGTACTGACGACTAAAATGACAAAAATCGAGGGACAAATTTTAAGGTTTTTACAATATTATTTATTTGGCTTGGAAAATGTGCATAAATTAAGCTTATGTTCATCTAAAGTTTACAAAATTGATACGTTAAGCGTTTTTTAGGTTACGGTCTAAAAAAAGAAGAAAATCAGAATATCCTTCTGCAAAGTAAGATTAGAACACCTTACGGTAATGATGTTTGGGGTGTTCTTATATTAAATTAAAGTAAATAGGAAAAGAAATGAAAAAAATAACTGATTATTTTGTAGAGGATGATAATAAGTACTTATTAAATTTAAAACAAAATCAGTAAGAGTTTCTCATTTAATGTTGTATTACTGGGACTTCAAGTTTGCCTTCAATTTAACAATTGTCCATAAATATTTTATTTGCTCTAAAAATTGTTTAAGTATCTCCTTTAGTTTATAAATTATTTTGATAAAAATACAATTTATTTTTAGAAAACAATTTTTTTCTTTTTTTTCAATCATGTTTATTTTTAAAAATAAGTATCCTAAACCGCTGAAACTTTTTGATTATATTATTAGCACCTAAACAAAGTAAATTGTCAAAGTATTAATTTTAATTTTAATTCTGGTAGAAAAACCATCTGTTTTAGTACTGATTCTTTTCGGAAAAATCAAGTAAACAATTTTATTTCGGTCATAACTCCGTTAGTTTTTATGCTAATGACTTAAAATAAAGTTCATTTTAAAGGTTTTTTGAAGTACTTCAAAAAATATGCAGTACATTTTTTTCAAAAACGTGAACTTTTTTACTTATTTTACGTTAAATGCTTCAAATTTAGTTGACGGTGGAAAAGAAGTTACCTTCAATCAGCCGTATCTCAGCATCTATTGCACCTACATGAATGAAAAAAACTCAATCTTTTTCTTTTTTTATAAGCTTCATTTTTCCTGTAACATTTTTTTTCATACAATTTCAATTTTCCGAGTTATTTGAGAAAAATCGCTGAAAAATATGTTTTTTAAAAATAAAAAATAAACATTTTCCAACACGAATAACTCAGAAAATATTGACTTGTCAAAATATGTTCATATCACACTTTTTGCTTAGAATTCATCCTTCTATCGATTTCTGTGGTTATTTTGAAAATTGACATTTTCACCCCTGAGAAGGGGTGTCATTCACCCCCGGAGGTACAGCGCACATCGGCACGAGTTAGGGTTTGTTTTTGAGCTATTTTATATGTAATGACAAAATTTTGTCCATCGGTCTTATGGGAAAGAAAACAGAGCGAAAAACCTTCAATGACTGGACTATTCACCGATCGAAATTACTTCTTCAATTAAACTATGGAAGGCGATTTTATGGTTTCTTCAATTTCACACTAATGATTTCATACGTAGTTAATAGCTTAGTTACATTTGTCAATATATTTTATTAAATAAAACTCATTTTGTTAATTTTAATTATAATTAATATAGTTTTTGATGTATTCGAAATCTGGAATCCACATTAAACTTCCGATAAATTCCATATTTACCTTATATTTAAAAAAAAATATTTCAAAAACATTAAACATTAATTTTCAAAAGTTCTTTGTTTTTTACAAATATAAAATCGTATTTACGAAAAATAGAAATAAAATACGAAATTTTAGCTGCTTTTATTATACTTATAATACAAATTTTAAACTTTATGCATTGAAATTTCTTAATTAATAACTTACTTAAATTATATTAATGAACCATTACCAATTTTTGTAACTTTGTTGCATGTTGGGTTATTGCGCTAAAGTTTTTAAAAGTACAAAATACGATTATTAGGATTAAAATTACAAATACGATTATTAGGATTTTCAACTCCCACTTTTTTGGAAAATTTGACATGATAGTCATTTTTTGAAGTCAGATTCGTCTTCCGCGTGACCAATATAGTAAAAGACAACTCTCTTTGAAAAATAGTTTAATCCTTCATATTTACTATTAATAATGTTACTTTATATTATATTAACATGTTAATAAAAGATTGGCGATATTTACATTCAGCGGGTGCGCTCGTGTGATTCATCTTTACTTTAATAGGAATCGCATGGGTTTTCGTTTTTCTCTCACAAGCACTTATGTACTTTTGAAGATTAGTATAAAAGCAAAATTCAAATATACTGAACCAGGTATTTCTGCGTTGCGTGCGTGCAAGTGTTTAGTTGTATAAGTTGAAATAGGAGTTAGGTTAAAGGTAAGATTGTATTACGTGATGTGTTGTTGTGAATTTTACACAGATGTGATGCCTATTTATGTATCACACTTCTGTTATACGTGAATCTATTTCTCCACTTCCGAAGGCCAAACTTTTTGGTGGAGTGAGGGATTTTTCATAATATAGTGATTTTCATATTTTCATATTCGCTCTACGGCTATTTGGAAAGTTTCTTTCAATTTTTCGAATTCATTGTAATAACGTCGTTCTTAACTCACTTTTTTATTTTGATATATGAATACCAATTTCTCTTAGATTTCATGCTAGTTAAAGTAATATCTATTTCATTTATTCAAACGAAAATATGAATTTTTCTCGTTAAAAAGCATTATATTAATTTTTTATATAAATGTCCTCTTTTCCCTATTTTTAAACAATGATGTACTAAATTTTAGTTTGCTTTTATCAATTACTCTAACGAAAAGTCTCTCAGTGTATACATGCATTAATTTTCCTAGCGGAAATACTAGAATTTGTATACACGTATGCAAGGAAGAGAAACTAGGGATATTGTGGATCGAAAGATATTCCATATTGAGACCAAATCGTCTGGATTATCACGAAAATGATCGTTTATACCCAAATACAATAATTGCAATGTTCTGTCCTTTGACTCTACCACGTATAATTGTAGAATTTCATATCGCGATATAACGAACCATTTGCACGTAGCTAAACACTCTGATTCGATGGGCAGTGGGATATGCCCCAGAGATTCGGAGATGGTAGGCACAAATTTTAGTAATAATCGCACGAGCGAGCTACGTTCGAATCAATGGCCCTTTCCGAAACTCGCCAACTCCATTATTGGTTTCATCACGTGAATATCGAGAGATGGATTCCATACTTCAAGAATCTTTCAGCGAAAGGGTCTCGAAACAAAATTGCGATTTTTTCATTAGAGTAATGTTACATGATATCATAAATATGAAACATAACACTTCCAACGAGAGAAAATAATCAATAAAAAGGAACAAAATGCACAAACTGAAAACCAATTTGATGTTGGAATAAAAACCTACAATAAGATGATTATTTTTTTTTTACTTTTTATGTAAGTGAAACCAGAGTGGCCACTCAAACTTTAGAAAAAAATCCCCGTATACTTTTAAGGGTTTATAATAAAAGCATTCAAAATTTTAAAATACGAAATCAGAAGCCAGTATGAAATTATTGTAAACAATAATGATATTGAACAATTTTATATCAAATAATATTTGCATGTTGGTGGTGAAATTGGCTTTAGAGTCACAAAAAATGAATTAATGTATCATTGAATCAAACGTTTCGGCCTCGAATATGGGCCCTCGTCAATGAATTATTTCTGAAATATGAGTGCAAAATACTACAATTGGTTTTACCGCAGTGCTTTGGGTTCTTTTATTTGCCCTGCGCGAGTAATGATAATGAGTACAAAAAAATTTTTTTTCGTGGAAAGATATAATTTTGTACTAAATAAATAATTTTTTGGAAATGTAAATTAAGACAAAAATTATAACTCTTTAGTGATTGAAAACTTGTAAAACAATTGTGAATTCCGATAAGAACAAGATTTGTTCTTTGTTTGAAAGACTTCTGTAAAAAAAAAATTATTGTATTCTTTGACTAAAAAACATTCGTTGATTCAACAGAATAGAAGAAATTAATACGCAATTATAATCTTAAAGGACAATAACGTAACAATATTATGATTAATAATAAAGGAAGTACGATGACTTTTCAATAAACGCATTTATATGTATGTGTTATTGAAGCCAAAATTAGATTTTGGTAACTTGTGAACGAGAAAAGAAAAAACTTTTCTATATATTTAATATTTGGTAATTATGTCTTTCGTGAAGAAATGACGCCAATAAGAGAAGAGTTATTTGGACATAGTTATTTATAAAAATATTTACAGAATTTATCAGAATTTGTAGGTCTCATCAATTAGTGGAGAAGTTCACCTTACAAAATCGTAAGAAGGAGTTTGGATATAAAATGAACACTGAACATTTAAAAAAAAATTTTTCCGTTTGCGTTTTCTTGAAAACGCCATGCCTTCAGAGAGAGGAAAAACAACATCTAAACATTATTTTAACTGAGTTTCGATACAACTCCTTTCTTAAACATTATAATTTATATCAAATGTCTTAAAATTTTAACAATTTTAGAAACAAGTGTATATTAAAAATTATGTTTTATCCACACTCGTCTTCAATTCAAATAGACACTTGTTTTTAAAAAAAAGGACATTTATTAACTTTGCGTATAAAATTCGTACATGTGCTCGACTCGACTCTGGCAATTCTGGCGTGTCTCACCAATACACTCTCACACATACAAAAAATGAGAATTTTACCTAAGGATGGCAGCACATACCTTCAGTTTTAAATTTAAATTACTATTCGCTTCAACAAATTATGCATTTAAATTTGTAACGTTTTAGGTTGAACAATTAAAAATAAAGAGGCTAACATTTTTAAATTCAAAATTGACTAATTTAAAACGTAAAGCCTTGGAAATAAATACCATTTCAAAATTAGGCATTCAAAACTGCATAATTTTAATCTTACAAATTTTGTAAATTGAACATTTTAAACTCAGAACTTCAACTCCAATTATGAATTGAAATCGTAAAATTTTTAAGATAAACTCAGTATATCAACTCCAATTATGAATTGGAATCGTAAAATTTTTAAGATAATAAAAATTATCATTTCATGAAACTTAATGTCAGAGATCATTAAGATGATTGGACAAAATTTTTTACTAAGAATGTTTAAGATTTTATGTAAAAAGAAAAGTAAACCCACTGTCATTTTTGCTGTTAGAAAGTGCAGAATTTTAAATTGTTAACTTCCAATCGAACTATTCCAAAAAAACGTTCAAAATTACTTCATTTTTAAATTGGAAATATTCAAAATTGACCGATACTAAACTGCGTTTAAAACTGAACTCGTATTATATTACAAAATTGTGAAATTGAAACGTCTTTTTATAATGCAAATCCTTAAAGTTAAACTATTGTATTTTAAATCCTTTAACATTAATAATTGTCAAATTGTGAATTATATTTTTCAAAATTCCATAATTTCAGTTAAAAAGGAAACAAACTAAAATTTACGAAATGTGAAAAATGAAATTGTCGCATTTAAAATAAAAATTTAGTTTACTCTGAAATTTTAATGATTCTAAATGTTATTAAACGAATCAACCAATCAACTACTGAGGTTCGGTTTTTAATAATATAGTCATATATTAAAAATATGTAATTAATTTATATTTACAGTTATCAACCTGAAAAGTTTTTCTGTAAACATTATTCAAATTACAACATTTTTAATTTTAAATTTTCAAAGCTCTCGAAACTGAATATTAAACATTTTTTAATTTGAAAATGAAGGATTAGAAAGTAAAAGATTTCAAAATGAAAAATTTTTAAATATAGGTATATAAAAGATTTTAGAGTTAGACATTTCAAACTGAACACTGAAAAAAATTGGTTGTTCGGCCAACTACTTTAGTGGTAGGACAAACTACTTTAGTAGTTGGACAAACTACTTTAGTAGTTGGACAAACTACTTTAGTAGTTGGACAAACTACTTTACTAGTTGGACAAACTACTTTAGTATATAAAAATTACTTTAGTATATACAAATTACTTTGGTATTTACAAACTTTTATTAGTTTATGTGTATATACAAATTACTTTAGTATTTACAAACTTTTATTAGTTTATGTAACTATTAAAATTGTTGTTTCAACCAACTCAATAGTGACGCCTACTAATAAAGTAGTTGTCTCGATTAATAAAGTAGTAGAGGCATATGGTACAAACCAAAGTATGGCCCATCTAACCATTTTTTTCAGTGAATGGTTTCAAACTTAAGAATGTTGTACATTGAACATTTAAAACTCAAAAAAATTTTAATTCGAATTCTTCAAAAAATGCATCATCTTATGTGATTTCAAGTGACATTTAAAGTGATTGAAAGGGTTTTTCTACTAAAAATTTAAAAAATTCCCGTTCAAAAAATAAATATACTGTCGTTTCCCGATTTCCCCCGGTCTATAAAAATTCCCGGTCCAGCAGCCACGCTGAATATTGTCACATGAAAGAATTTTAGCGCCAAGTGTTCCCACTTCTCCTGCTTTGAAAAATACAGTACAATTAAAAATGCAAATTTTTCGAAGAGCGAGGCAATATTCATTACAAAATTAAAAACAAATTTAACATTAAAAATGCACAGTTTTCAACAAAATTCCCGGCTTTTTCTTGGTGCTCAAAATCCCAGGCTATTTCTCGGTCAGTGGCCACGCTGGAAATAAATGTAATCAGACATAAATCTGATTAGTAGGTGTGAAGTTTGATTACAAATAGCATTTTGATGTTAAATCTGCAGTAAACTTGGAAACACTTGGAAATGGACTAAGAAGAATTCGAAGCAGGATCGAAACGTTATCGTAACTTAGATCATTTTTATGCCCTACTTGTCAACTTATCTGGTTATATAAACAAACATAAAACCTTCCACTATACATTGACTGTATAAAACTTTTATTCCTCACTTTCCTTGAAAGTATCAGAGACCCTCAACTGGAAAACGAAAAAGTTAAGAAAAAATGGCAAGATGTTAGCAAAGGTGCTCTTTGCAGTGATGGGAAAAGTCTTGTAGCCATCATCATCGAAGATTTCAAGAGTCTAGGGGCAATATAAGTTTCGTAATTGTGTGACTTCCGTGGCGCTGCTCCAAAGGAGGCAAGTCTTGTGACTCCTTCTTGGAATCTAGAATCTAGCTTCAAAGCAATACATCACAGACGAGGAGACAGCGGATGTCCTGCCGTTCCTGACCCCACTTCCTGGGCATCATTCCCCCACTTTTTTCTCTTTCTTATGAGCAAAGAATCCGCGAAAAGGAAGCAGGAAGATATTCCATAGCTGCCAAAAGTTAGGAAAATAAAGTAAACTTTATGACACGAGTGTGGCTCCATTGAAAGAGCGAATCGTATATACGAGCGAGGGAAGTCGTATGCGCGAAAGTCGTCGCCTAGACGCGATCTTTGGATATATATATACACATTGAACTACAAAAGGCTATTATGCGCGTGTAGCTGACGCGTGTAAAGCCCGTTTATACAGCCGCGACAGGTATACGCGTAAACTTTGCCAATAGCCCGATTCTTGCAAATTCAAGCCAATTGAAAATATAAGAGAGAAGTTTTATTTCTGACTAGCAATCTAAGAATTTTCAATATTTAATTTATGTGAATTTTGCAGATCCCAGATGGAAAATAATTTACGTATAATTTACGTATAAAAATTATGCATAATTTATTATATATTTAAATTTATGTATAATTTATTATATACATAAATTTATGTATAATAAATAATTAGAGGTGTGCAATATGTCGAATCGAATCGAAGTTTTTCGATCCGACTTAGACGCAAGTCGAATTTCGACTTTTTCGAAACCGATCAGTGGCTTAGATCGAATCGAAAAAATTCGATTCAATGGTACCATGTCAGTTCCCCAAATTTTAATTCTACCAAAGTTTATTTTCCCCAAAAATTGAATCAAAGAAGTACGATTATAAATCCAAAATCCAAGACAAAATCTCAAATTTTCCTTTCTTTGAATGTTTCTTTTATGAAGATTTATCTCATATAGAGAGAAAATAAAATTATTCTGGTCATACGTTCAATACATAAGTGTTTATTAAGTTTAAAAAACTCTAAATTTACCAAAAACTGAAAAATGGTGTTGTTCCACGATCTTTGTTTTGTACGTATTTTTGAGTCTCAACGATGTTTTGTCAGACTCACATGTTATTAATTTATATTGATGTACCTTAAGAAAGACCCAAAGACAGGTTGAAACGTCGGTTTATTTAGAGTTTTTTAAACTTAATAAACACTTACATATTGAACGTATGACCGGAATAATTTTATTTTCTCTCTATATGAGATAAATCTTCATAAAAGAAGTACGAGTTTATAAGGTAGGAGTGCTCGTTATTAAAAGTTAATGAAGTCGATAAAGACGATATTAAAAAACGAATAGATGTCGCTCCAAAGCACTTTTTGAAATTAAAACTAATTATATTCAGTGCAGACCACATGTCATAAAGAGAAATAACCAGTTTGACAAATTTTAAGTTATTTTAGTGTTTTTCAAGAAAAGTTGATATTTTTAAGGAAAAATCATTATTCCTTGTTGGAAAATTACAAGTTTGTAAAATTTTAGGTTATGTTAGGATTTTTCGAGGGAAATTAATACTTTTATAGAAACATAAGTACATTTTGATGGAAAATCAAAGTTTGTAAAATTTTAGGTTATATTAGGGTTTTTTCGAGGGAAGTTAACATCTTTACGTCATTTTGGAATTTTCCTTTGGCTTTTTCTCGATCTCATGACGAAAAGCACTGTATTTGCCATGCCCAAACGAAAAATTTGGCTCGAGCGATTAAATCCCTCGGCTTCGCCTCGTGATTTAAACTACGCTTTCACCAAAATTTGTGTTTAAACTTGGCGAATAATGTACTATTATTGAGAAATCAGTACCTATTGATGAAAAATTACAAGTTTGTAAAATTTTAGGTTATGTTAGGGAAATGAATACTTTTATAGAAACAAAAATATCAATTTTTGTTGAAAAACTTTAACATAACCTAAATTTCCACAAATTCGTGATTTTCCATCAAAAGGTGCTGATGTTTGTATAAAAGTATTCAGTTCCCCTGAAAAACCCTAACAAAACCTAAAATTTTACAAACATGTAATTTTCCATCAAAAGGTACGATACTTCTGTAAAAGTATTAATTTTCCCCGAAAAACCCTAACATAACCTAAAATTTTACAAACATGTAATTTTACATCAAGAGGTACTGATTTTTCAATAAAAAAATTAATTTTAGCAGAAAAACCCTAACATAACATAGAATCCTCTGGGCGAGAATATTCTGAACTACAAAATTTCCAGAATTCTGCAGAATCATTTAGAACTCTTGAAAATCTACAAAATACTCCCGCAGTCTTGAAGAATCTTCTAAACTTTTTTCAAAATTTTCCTAAAATTCTGTCGAGTTTTTGAAAGCCTTAAAAAAATTTGGAAAAAACTAAAAGATTTTAGAAGTATATGACAGAATTCAAAAGATTTTGGAATCATCAATAAAATTTTTGAACATAATCTAAAACAGTGTTGAATATTAGTAGAATAATATATTTACAAACTTGTAGTTTTCAATCAAAAGGTACTGAATTTCAATAAAGATATTAACTTCACTCGAAAAATCCTAATATAACCTAAAATTTTACGAACTTTAATTTTCCACCAAAAAGTACTAATATTTCTATAAAAACATTAATTTCCGACAAAAAAACCCCTAAAATAACCTAAAAGTTTACGAACTTGTAATTTCTAAATCTGAATCTGAATTCTTTCGGAAGCTTCTAGAATCTTCTAGATGCAAATATTCTGAATTACAAAATTTCCAGAATTCTGCAGAATCTTTTATAACTCTTCAAAATCTACAAAATACGCCCATCATCTTGAAGAATCTTCTAAACTCTTTTCAAAATTTTCCTAAAATTCTGTCGAGTTTTCGAAAGCCTTAAAAAAAATTTGGAAAAAACCAAAAGATTTTAGAAGTATATGACAGAATTCAAAAAATTTTGGAATGATCAATCAAATTTTTGAACATATTCTAAAACAGTGTTGAATGCTTTAGTAGAATAATATATTTACAAATTTGTAATTTTCCATCAAAAAGTTCTGATATTTCTATAAACGAATTCATTTTCCTCAAAACACCCTAACTTAACCTAAAATTTTACAAACTTTTCCATCAAAGGTATAATTTTCCATCAAAAGGTACTGATTCTTTCATAAAAGAATTAATTTTCTCCGAAAAACCCTAATATAACCGAAAATTTTGAAAACTTTAATTTTCTATTCAAAAGTACTAATATTTCTATAAAAACATTAATTTCCATCAAAAAACCCTAACATAACCTAAAATTTTACGAACTTGTAATTTCTGAATCTGAATCTGAATTCTTCCATTAGCTTCTAGAATCTTCTCAACGAGAATATTCTGAAGTACAAAATTTCAAGAATCCTGCAGAATTATTTTCGAAACCGGACCGAGTTTCGATCGAATTGTTTTGTTTTTTTTTTCATCTGACTCGACACATCTATTTAGCGTTAATGAAATTAAACTTTTATCTTTAAATAATTTAAAATCAATTTTTTCTGTAGACTCATTTGTCTGAAACATAATTCTTGGAATAATATTATTTAAAATTAAAAGGAAATATGAAATGCGCAATTACCCGCATTTTAACAATTTGTCATGTTATCTGGAAAAAATGTAAGTTCTTGAGTTACAGGTTAGAAACACAAAAAACAAAATTCAATCCGATACTTATTTAAAACTTAACAATTTTGCTTTTTAGGCAATTAAGTAATTTAATTCTGAAATAAAGTTTAAGGTTATATGAAATAAAGTTTAATCTATTTATAAAGGTTTCCTTATTATATTAGGTTGAAAATTAGAAACACAAAATTTTGTTCCTCTGTATTAAACCATTTAAGCACTTATCTTTATAAAAAATTAATTTCATTGAAAATAAATATTAACGTTTACAAGCAGATATAAATAATCCGATATAATATAAATAATCCGTTCTAGATCGACTTCATGTCTTCGACTGACTTTGACATGTTCACAAAATTGAACGGCTGAACTGAGAGATACATATGGCATAGCCTAAAAACTCTAGATACGCTATAGGGAGCCTATGAGTGGACATTTAACAAACACAGACAATAAATTTCAAAATTATGAACAAAATATTTACAGTGGAGATAAAAGAATTTTAAGCGGCGTTTCTAGATTTTCGATTAAATTTTATTTTGATTAACATTTGTTAAAAATGAGTTACCGAGTGAACATCATTATAAATCATACGATGCATAATTTGCAGATATTTTGTTTAGTTGCGAACAATGAACATGCTTGTGCTTTTATGAGCACTTGCGTAGGAATAAAAATAATTAGTTTATGATGTTTTTAGATCTTTTCGAGTTCCAACCTGAAATACGAGGGTTACCGAGTGGACATGAAACTTCAGGGACAAACTTTTAAACCTTTGAAATTACCGTAAAAAGCTTCATAATTTTTAGATTCTTTAACTTAATAGAAGTGACTCACGAGAATCAATCATTCAACAAATTTTTTTGTCATTATTTCTCAAGTTTAGTTTGTGAATTTGTATTTGGGGACAGGTTACCGTTACCAAGTAGACATTTTGGCTATATTTTAATTTTCTATTTCTTAAACAAAGGCACCTAAAATTTTTAAACTTGATCAAAAAGTACTTCGATGTAAGTACTTTATCCTCGTAATATTCAAAAGAATATATTAAATAAGGGAAATGCGTAAAACTTTTGGGACTTCAATTTCACAACTTTTTGACAACGACCCTTAAATAATGCATTCATAGTAAATCTGAAGATATGAAAATGTTGCAAAAAAATTACAACTAGAGTAAGTGTCCTAATTACTGCGGGTGGATGTATTACTGCGATTTCTTTTCCTAATTAGAATAAATTAAGTATAAATAAGGTCCCAAAAAATTCGTACAATTAAATAAAAATTGGCTCGACCCTGTAGTAAAAGTTAAAAACTTGGCCCCAAAAATGCATACAATTAAATAAAAATTGACTCGACCCTGTAGTAAAAGTTAAAAACTTGGCCCCAAAAAATTCGTACAATTAAATAAAAATTGCCTCGACCCTGTAGTAAAAGTTAAAAACTTAGTTTATTTTAATTAGGAAAAGAAATCGCAGCAATACGTACACCCACAGTAATTGGGACACTTATCCTAGTTTTTAACGGCTAACATTGAATAAAAAATTATAACTTGGTAACTGAGCCAGAAAAAGAGAAACAATGTACTTAAAATTTCAAATATTCAAGTCAACAAAATATTTTTTATTGTTTTGAAACCATGTAAAATAAACAAAAAAAGTTTTGGAATCTTTTTTATTATTGCATTATTTTCATGTGTTTGAACTTCTGAACGTTCAGATGAAAGACATTTTTATTTGATTATATTTTAAACTAAAATTTAGATTAAAATATTTGTTTATTAGCAAATTTAATGATGCTTCTTTTGATTTGTGGAATAATTATTAGAATATCAAACTTTTGAAATAATATTTCAAGATAAATTTGAGTTAGGGAAAAAATTTCGTTCATTTGAATGTTCAAAACTTCAAGTAAATTTATTGTTATTGTAAATAAATCAATATTTTAACACATTTGAGTTTAAAAAGAAATATTATGAAAACTCGCGTGTTTAAAGCTTTGAACGTTCAAATGAACTTAATTTTTATTTGATTTTATTTTAAACTCAAATTTGTTCTAAAATATTCGTTTATTAATTGAAAAAACTAATGCAATGATATAAAAGGTAACGAATTTTTTTGATTTGTATTTTTAACAGTATTTCAAGATAAATCTAAGTTCAGAAAGAAAACTTCGTAATTTCGTTCATTGAACGTTAAAAACTTCAGGAACATTCACTCAGAAAAATATCCGGTTATTTTAACCAGAATTCTAGTTAGGCTCTATTTAACATTACTTTTCTGTTGTTTTAATCAGAATTTTGATTATTCTAAACAAATTTTTTGGTTATTTTTGCAAATTATTAAAATTTCTCGCAATTCCAAACAGAATTCTGGTTTAGAACATCGGAAAAGAACGTTAAGCGTAACCGGAATTCTGGTTAAAATAACGAAACATTTTTCTGTGTGTTAAAAACTGAAGAAATACATTCTTTTATTTAATTATTCACACACACGCGACAAATAGGATCAAAGAAATAAATACAAATTTTAATGAAACTCCACCCTTTTCACCAAATAAACATGTTTGAGTTTCTGAAAATTTCACTAAAATTTGTACCTATTTATTTATGTGACTTATATACCTGAATAAATCTGAATAAAAACTAAATAAAAACATCTGAATAAAAGCAACTGAATAAAATCACCTGAATAAAAACATAAGATTTTATATGATAACAATTTCAAGGAACCTTCTTTTCACGAAAATTTACATTAAGAGTTGTTAATATCAAGAATTTGTATAAACCAGAATTATAAATGTGACATTCAATATCGAAGACAGTTCAAAGATAAATGTCGCTATTTCAATTATATATTTTGTAACAGAATAATCATTTATAATTTGTACTAAAAAAAGTACTATAATGTTCTTCTTTATAAATAACACCCAAAACATTTTTACGAACAATGCGGTTCTTTTTTTTTTCTTTCTTTCTTTCTTTAGGGGGAAGAAGAATTGCTTGAGAGGAGTGTTTTTGGGAGGAAATATTGGATTATAAAAAAATAGTACGCATCGCCTGGAGAACGATCGAGGGAAGTAAGTCATGAAAAATCGAAGTGATTCATTTTGCCTCGTTTTGGCAGAAGCCTGAGACTCTCGCCCAAGGCAAGCTTTATATCGACGTCGCGAGCAAACGCGTGCCTATCAAGAGGGTAAAAGAACTCTCTTAAGTTCAATTTAGCGCTTAGCTAGACACCATTTCAAACACTCTCTGCTTCACTCAACAAAAAAATATTCGCTTGAGTCCTGAAAAAGCAATTTTGTGTACATAAAAACCCTCTCGAGCCTTTAGATGCAGAGCGCTGACTACTTAAAGTGCAGTATATTACATACTTAAGGTGTATATCCTTAAGGAAACATTTCCTATAAATTATTCACGATCTCTTGATCTTCGAAAGAGTCGTTTCATCAAATAAACCCATTTTAATAGTATTTTTATATTATTTAATTATAATACGCTTTTTCTCACTTAATTATGATATTTTATTTTCACTTAATTATGACACTTTTTTCCCATTTAATTATGACACTTTCTTCTCATTTAATTATGATATTTTTTTCTCATTTAATTATGATATGTTTTTATATTATATACTTCGAATTAAATTCTTATATTACATTATTCACGCGAAAGGCACTTCATTATTTTTCGTAATAATTGCAAAATAGGTAAGACGACTTCAGAGAGATTTTGCTCGTTTGATCTCTTTTTATGAAGGAAAAGTTCTCTCAAACGAGAGTACTCCGATCTCGAAGTAAGAGGTTTCTTTATTCTAATACGGAATGGCGTCTGGTTTGATGTCAGAACCTTGAAATCACCAAAGGTTCCTGTGAAATTGATTTTCCTTTTCGATATCTTTGAAAAAGTTAACGAGAAATTATCGTTCTTCTCAAGATTCTCAAAAGTCTACCGTTTTCTTTCTGCTTTCTGAATAAAATTCTTTTAAACATTTATCTTTAAAAATATTCAGGAAAAAAACGTAATAGCAATAAATAAATTCATAATAAACGTTTATTTAAATAAAAATTAATTTAAATAAATATTTATCTAAACATTTGAAAGACCAAACAATTATTTTAAAGAATAGAAAAACATTGATGAGATTATTATTAATAGTGGAGAAGAAAGAATGTTTCTGCTACGGATCGTGAGGGAAATAAGTAGTACAAAAAAAAAATAGACAGGAATATCAATTTTGCGAGAGGGGCTTTGAGACTATCACGAAGGATGCGGAATTTATCTTGGTTCAGATACCACTTCCAGGGAAGTCAGTTTTATGATTTTTTTTTTTACTACTATAGATGGGCAAGGTTGATTTACGTGATGCTTTACGAGGTCGTTAACGCGTCCCTCGTCTTGCACGGAGGGCGATGACATGCCAGGAAATATCTACGCTCGAATGGACATTGATGTTAAGTATCGATTATTCTGAATCTTATATGATATTCCAATAAAAGAGATTTCTCATGACGAATTATTTACATCCATCTTTAGCCATAAAAATTTATTCTTTCCATTCAACTGCTAAATTTACTATCTGGCAATATGAAAAAAACTTTTATAATTCACGTTAAATTATATAGCAGAATAAATTGAATAAAATTTAAGTAATTTTAAGGAAAAAGTGGCCAGTTAAATAAAGAATTTGCATAATTTCTTTGCTTTTGTAAATTTGCAGCTTGTCTCCTGGCAAAGCTTTCTCTCTCACATCACCTTTTGAAATTAAAAACTCGTTTTTAATTCGCGTTCGTATTTCACGAACTCGAGTTTTTTATTCCTTCTGCATTTCGTACTTAGATCCTCTCTCTTTTACGCTTTAGCTCCATGTTCTCTGTGAAATATCTCGTTATTTGTACGCACCCGCCGGGCGCATACCTTATTTCTTTATTGCAGTTGGGCTCACAAGGAGCTTTGGTTCATATTTTTCGCAGAATTAAAGTCCTCAAACAATAAAATACAAAACCAGTTCAACATTCCTTTCTCTTTTCTTGCCCTCACATTTGGATGTATTTTGCTTTAATGAGTCGGCGAAAATCGAAAGAGGGGAAAATAAGAAAATAGAGGAAATAATTTTTCGAATGGATCGAAAGCACGTACGAAAGAAGGGAACATGCTTGATGAAGCGAGGGGGACCAATGAGAAACGAGCGATTTCACGAGAAATTGCTATTGGAACTGAACCAAAATCAGAGGCGACACGCTGCATACATGTCGATAAACAAGATTTCGTTAAATTGAGAGGAAACTTGATGGTTTCTGCAAAAAAACTTGGCGAGGCCAGCCAGAAAACTCGAAAAACAAAAGGCTCCGTGTGAAATTGTGAATTAAATGACAAGATTCAACTGCTAAGATATCCTTGCCCTCTTTTTACTCTACAATTTTCCTACACAAACATTTTTTCAGGAAAATTGTGAGAAAAATATTTTTAAATTATTTTTGAAGATAGCAAAATGTCTTCACACTAAATCCAAAAGTATCAAAACGTTACAAACAATTGACAACTATATAACCACTATATAGATATGTTTATACTTCTGAATTTAGTGTGTTATTTAAAATTATTTATTAAGTATGTGAATTACTTCTGAGTTGTTGTATTGTTTAATTCCAGAATCCCTAATTGACTATTTTCTCCACGAGACTCTGATGCAGTGCTTAATACGGATTTGGTCCAATCAACGAGGTCAGATTAGGACATGAAATGCGTTTTAAGCAAAGCAAACTCAGTTCTAAAGCACTAACTAGTTGCATTTTGCTCTGAGGTATTAAAAATAAATAGATCTGCCACTAGCAGCAAAATCCATTTCTAAAGTATTTTCTCCAAGGAATCCTTTCATTCAAGGGGTCAAAAACTATTTAAGAATTACTTTCTCATTCAGTCTTTCATTTTCCATACAAGAGAACACTCATACTTAGCACCAATTTTAAGGGGGTATTCTGATGTAAACGCGTAAAAATAAGCACATTTTCAACCATTTTTTTTTTTTAACTATTACATATAATGAGGCAAACTTTTTTCTCCTCGACAATAGGAAAATAGAAAAAAATAGGACAATAGGACAATACAAAACAATTTTTTTATCATTGAAAAATATTTATTTATTTATAAAGGTGCTTTTAAACCGATCAAAGAATTTTGAAACTGCTGACGCAGGTGATTCCGGCCCTCCTAGATATCTGAAACAAAAAATCGAAAAAGATTCTTAATCTGTGACCCCCTCGTTATGGCCCGTACCTCAATTTTTATATTTTAATGTAAATTAACAAAATGGCGGCGTTTTTTGCAACAGTAACAAAAAACACGTTTTTTCGCGCTATAAATGAGGCAAAATTATAGGCTAGAATCAAAATTTTATCATGATTGAGATACGGGCCATAACGAGGTGATCACAGATTAAGAATCTTTTTCGATTTTCAGTTTCAGATATCCAGGAGGGCCGGAATCACCTGCGCCAGCAGTTTCAAAATTTTTTTTATCGGTGTAAAAGCACCTTTATAAATAAATAAATATTTGTTTAAGACAAAAAAAAATTTTCTATTTTCCTAGGTCATACCTTTTGAGGAAAAAAAAGTTTTCCCCATTATATGCAATAGTTTTCAAAACAAAAATGGTTGAAAATGTGCTTATTTTTACGCGTTTGCATCAGAATACCCCCATAATTAAAATTTCATTTTTCAGGAAATAAATATTTATTGGGATCTAAAATAACTTGTTTTTTAATACACTACCGCCGGTAATTATCGGTTCGGCTACCTTTACAGCAGATGCTAAAGTCCTATAATATTTGTAATATTATATTTTTAATTTTTCCCCATAATAGGACAAAAGCTAATAAAATTCTCCGTCGAACAAACTCAAGTTGAAGGCAATGTAAATTCTATAAAAATATATTACCAAAAAGCTTCAACTTTCGATATTTAAAAAAAAAATTATGATAGCTCCGAAAATAATTTTTAAAAGATTAAAGTGATTTCGAAAGGCACAACTTTCAGTAGAAAACATTTTTTAATCGCACTCTAATCTCTAATTTTTAAAATGGGAAGAGTGAAAACTTTTCTTTAGATATTTAGTGAACTTTCTGGGTTTATTATATTTTTTAAGTGCAGTGTCACTTTTGGAAATATCGAAATATATATATGAAGACATGAGAATGACAACTCCTTAAAGACCATTTGAAGTTGGCCCCCAAGTAATAGTGAAAGTAACCTAATTTAGGGGCCAACTTCAAATGGTCTTTACCGAGTTGTCAAT